>JAKJJM010153140.1:0-10973 GCA_021901965.1 Pipa carvalhoi
GACCCCTTAGTACAATTCCCCATGATTTGGTGACCCCGTTCATTAATTATTATTGGGTGACCCCATTCAAACCCTATATAACCGATGGTCTTAGGTGACCCCTGTCAAATCGTCATTTGACTCCCGATGGGGTCCCGACCCACAGGTTGAGAACCACTTATCAAGATAAAGTAACAGATTTACAGCAACAGATACACAAAATTCCATTTTAAAGAAAGTTTTCCTCCGATTACTTTTATAGTAACAGAAAGACCCTAACAAATTACAGTGCGACAAAGGAAATGTAGGAAAAGCTATTTGAAGCAGATGAAACTAAACAAGTTAAAAATTATAGTTGTGAAAACAGTATATTTATGATGTGATCCATTATATATTATAATATTTTTGGTTTTTAACAATTTTAATTGAGAGGATTACTTGATGACCTTATCCCTCCCTATATAACATGTAGTGGATGTCTGTATTTCTTACATTTTTTTTCTTGTTCAGTTGATATAACTGCATTTTACGGACCGTTGTGAGCTGTGCATACAGCTGCAAGTGTAAACCTAGGTAATACAGATTCAAACCATTACCGGTGCTTTTCTCACTTCTTGTGTGTTAAATGTGCACTTTACTCACTCATTAAAATCTTTAAAGGTACAAATTAACCCAATCACAGTGCACAGAAATCTCCTCATTGAAAGACTATAAAACACTCCTTTGGAGCTTTTTTATGTCATCAACATCAGACTATTTATTTTGTGTATTTATATATATATATATATAGCTGAAATATTCTGCAGTCAGAATATTCACTTCAGTCAGAAAAGATAAAGGCTGTTTAAGTAGTAACCAGTATAAATGTAACATGTTGCAATAGCAGATATAGGGGCATCTTTGTAATGGTTTCATTTAAAAAATAAATAGATAGAATTAGCAACGACTAAGATAACAACACTCTAAAGTAAGCCCAGTCAATGCAACATTAGATTCTTACCATAAGATGATTCAGGGCATAATGGGTCTGTTATATCAGAAGTACTGCTACTTCGCGGTAATCGTTCTGGTTCCTGATCCTCATTTCCACCACCTGATTCAGATCCCACACAGCCATCCTGAGGTTGTGTCTCATCAACTTCTGAAAATCAAAATGTACCTCCGGACAATGAGTAAATGTTAGTAAATTACATACAATGTAACAAAAGGATACCAAATGTTAAGTAAAATCTATTTTGTGTGATCCACACTGCATCTTAAAATGGGACAGCAAATATTTTTGTGATGAAAAAAAAAAAACAAAAAAAAAAAAAACACACATGCACACTTTTTCCACAACTCGCAAACCACACTGAAAGCACTGCCAGATTCACAGTCAAAATACAGCAAGAATAGTAAACAGACAGCTGCAGAGAGATGACTAAACATCTACACTAGGTCCAATTCTACTTTGGAATTACATTATGTGGAGTATACAACTGTGAGCTGTAAACAAAGTTATTATAACAAGTGTTAACAGGTAAATGCATCTTCATAAATTTCAATTGTATGTTGAAAGTTGCAGTGGTAGTTGTGTCCTGAAAAAGCTGCAGTCATTCTCCCCCCACCAATTGTTGCAGTGGTTGTGTGGGCTGAAAACTAACCCATAAGAGCTGATCAAAACTAAGAATGTAAAAAAGTGTATTCTTGTTCTGAGTTGCATAAGAATTGTCATTATAAACAAGCCCAAATGCTTGCTGAAATTAAGGAAACATATCCATATAGCTCATCCAACTGGATCAAATATGTGATATATGAGCATGTGCTCCCATTGCCACAGAAAAAGTGGATGGTTGTAAACTGCCATTCCAATCCCAAATGGCGTTACTGGTCCTTTACTTTGACATATGACCTATTTCACTTTTGCTTTGTCTGCAATTCATGCACAGTATGGATCCATACAGAACATATGCTAAACACCACCAAAAGCTAAACATGTAAGTAGCATTTATATGTTATAAAGCACAAAGCAGAACACTGTACCCAATCTAAAGACAAATGTATCTGTCAATTTAAGAGGAGAGGATGACCTGACAAACTTACCATACAAAAATGACGCTCCTCTTACAAATATGAATTTGGACTAGGGAAATGACTGATACCATTCCAACAATTGAACACTAAATATAAATTTTTATTTCTGTTAATCTCTTAAGACCAGGGAAAGACTAACGTTGCTTATTTTCTGAGGCAAATCAACAGTAGTTCAACAATAAGAATAGAGAGTTATGGCCTACAACAACAATAAAGTCTAGCAGCAGAAACAGATATTGTGTTTACTGGAACTATTCATTGCTGTGATCATTAAAGACAGTCTACCTTCTGCCTAAGACATAATAACAAAGTGATACTAGCAGAATGAGTGGAGCATATTATGCTGCACTTGAATACTGTAGCTTGACAGACTGAATGAGACAAAAGTTACAAATCACTGCAGAAAGGAAAGGAAGGTTCATTAAAAGGAAAGGTAAGATACTATACCTGGAAGCCTCTGAGAACAAGAAGTAGAAGAGATACCAGGTAAGAAAGAGCTCACAGTGTGAAGGAGATGAGGGACACTTTTAGCTGCTGGCAAAGCCTCATAGAGATGAACACAGTTGCTGATAGATTGGCTGCGCTTAGCTTTCAGAGAAGGAAACATTAATGAAAATAAGACAAAACACTGTGCATGCATACTGTCACACACATAGAATACTAGTTCTAAAGAAAAGTGTTAAAGGGTTATTTTCATCCCCAAAGTCTCCCCTTTAAATAAGCCTTTTTAACCAGGCATTCAAACTGTAAACAGATTTATATTTGTCCCTTAATGAGAAAAACAACCAATTTCCATAAATTATGACTACTATACAGAGAATGTAAATGGATTCAAACCTGGATATTTTAAAGTCTTAATTTACCAGTATGTTTGTATCAATGAGTTGCAATAATGATCCTCTGCAGAGAACAATTTATTATGTTTTAAACAGTGCCCTCCAGTGGTCAAATAATGAAAAAGCTTGTAGAAACATTTATAAAGTACCATCAAAAAGTGTAAATTCATTTTTTTATAATAGTTCTCTCTCTCTCTGACTCTTTCAGGATCCTATGGTAAGCCTAAGCATCTTTTTTTTTAAATTTTCAACAAAAGGTGTGTCTCTTTCTACCCAGAATTATAGTAACTCTTGGCCAGTTGGTTCATATGTGGTTTTCTGCAAAACCTTTATTGATCATTTATTATGATATTCATCATTTGTTATGATAGTTCTGGTAAATTTGAAACTTTTGCAGTTAAAGGATAACTAAAGTCAAAAACCAAAATCCTCTATTACAAAACTTCCCTGGCACTAGATGGGAAGTGTTCACTTTAATGGGCAATCGAGAAGCTTACCTTCAAGAACGATGGCATTTTCATAGCTATCGCTATAGGTATGAAGCTGCGCTCTGGCTCCCCTTCCTGTCCACCATCGGTGGAGCGGAGCGGCATCAACGTCATCGTGACTACTGCAGACATGCGCAGTGATGATTTCACCGCTCAGCATTGTCTGCAGTAGACGCGATGACGTTGACGCTGCTATTCACCGCCGGTGATGGTCAGGAGGGGGAGCCAGAGCGCAGCTTCATAGCTATAGCGATAGCTAATGAAATGCCATCGTTCTTGAAGGTAAGATTCTCGATTGCCCATCAGAGTGAATACTTCCCATCTAGTGCCAGGGAAGATAGGATTTTGGTTTTTGACTTTAGTTGTCCTTTAAGCTGTAGGTCCATGCAATAAGATTCTCTAGGGAGCCTAGGATGCTTCAGTCTGCTCTCTCTGCACACAGCAGATACCTTTCAGTCAAATACACAGAAACGCTGCCACCCCCACTGATATCAAGAAAACTTTAGATATTACACATTCACAAAACCTACAAAGTAGAAATACATTTATTTTAAATTATATATAATATCTAAGGCTGTGCTGCACCCTTTTACAAAACCAGACATCTTAAAGGGAATTTTCAAACTGCAAATATTCTTCTGTAGTTTTGGTTCTTCTGTATAGGTTCCTAATCACATGTAAAGTGATGATTAGAATTATAAGACTGAAACTAAAATAGATCAACTATAAAATAGTAGACATCATTTCTAAAGTAGGCAATACCTTGGTAACTTCCTTGTATTAAACTACTTTTTGGTGAAATTTTACCCAAAGTGAAAAATTTAACGAGGTATGGTGTGATTGCATTAATCGCTTTCATCTTTTTATGCACACCTTAATCACATTAAAAATCCATACAGTAAAAACAAAATTTGAACAATAGATCCTACTGATTACAGTAGGAAACAGTATACCAGATATTCATGGTTTTAATGCAAGTCCATAGAGATAAAAGGGTATGATATGCCATATAAGCTAGATATACCATGTATAAAAAAAAAAAAAGAAAATGTTAATCCAGGTGTGAATGTACACACAGATGGGATCCACTAGCTTTCTATCAGACAGGGCATTTTAAATAGACCCTAAAACTAGATGAAATATAGTAGTGTGAAGGAGGTCTGGCTGAGTAGTGTTTTAGGAAGATGGTAAACCCCCTCCGATTGCACTTTACTTTTCTAATTAGTATAGGGATATCCAATCTGCATCCATAAGGAGATGCTGTAAAACAACACAGAAAGCTTCCTTTGAAAGGCAAGATGGAATTTGGTTTCCTTTTTATACACACAACAAAACACAATAATCAGTCTACAGAAAAACACACTTTGTTTTCAACTGGTTGGCTGTAAATATTGCCTTGAGCCTGTTACTTAAGGTGCCAAACAACAAATTTAAAGGATGCAACTCCAGATCAGTCTAAGTAAAGAATTATTTATTCTACCCTTAGTGCTTTTATAGGTAGAGCTAGGCATGGATAAATGCACCTTACATTTAGAACTCTAATTCATAAAGGGAAACAGACAGCAGAGCGTGCCCTGCACACCTCTTACAGCACTGCACTGTCTAACCAAGTAAAATCAGTGTATAGTATAAAACAGAGGAATCAACTTGTTTTACTGTGTAGCCAAGCTCATTTTGAGTTATTTTATTCACAAAAACACATGCAGCAAAAGACCTCAGAAGGCTGCCCATTTACTTCTACTTTAGCTCCAATAGGCATGATTGGAAAATACACCCACAAGCATTTTAACAGCAAACCTGCAGACCTATTGTCACGCGATACAGTTGCCAGTATAATTCAAATGAATGGGCAGTTGTGTGGGGCTTTTTGCTACACAAAAAAAAAAAAAATTATGCAGTTAGTGGCCTTAATTCTAGCGCTGTGTCTCTTGCGATGTGTTAAACCTTGGAATCCAGCTTTCTGAATGATGTTTAAAAAAAACAAAAAAAAAACAAACAACAACTATCCAGAGCATATATTAAAAGAGAATTTGCTTACACAGCAGGCATGGGTATATAGGAGTTATCTATTTTGTTTCACTAAAAAGGCGACTTTTATATTATAACGGTAAATTATATTTCATAAATAATAATGCACCCTTTGCAGTAATGCATGCACTGTCCAATATATTTACTGTTTTGTTGGAGCTGGGTAAGAACATCATCAACTCTTAATAAAAATACAAATATACACAAAAGAATTTTCCGATTTGTCAGTAAGCTACACCCTCAAACCTTACATTCCATGTAAATAAAATTACTAAAAATGACAAAACGTGCATGCAGGTTTTGCTATTGCCATTGCTGGCCACAGCCATAAACGAGAGGGATGCTGAGATACCAAAGAAAACAAACAAGCTGAAGCCTATGTGCAAGCCTAAGTGTTGGCCTCCATGCACTTTTGCAGTGAAGTTAAAGAAACAAAAATTCGTTGTTTATTTTTAAGAAAGGCGTACAGTGAAGTTTTAATATTTGTCTTCCTCTGAACAAAATCCACTCCAGCATGTACCTGTGGCTTTTTGCCGTACAATGTTCCTCGCTTTTTCCACGCCTGGTGCTCCTGAGGTAGTGGCGCTCCTAAACCTCATAGGTTCATGGTTTTCTGGATGGCTTCGCCAACTAAGAGAAAATGATCTGCCTACAACAGCGCCCTTTTGGAGGTCTGGAAATCCGCCTTCAGTGACAAAAAACAGAAAAAAATAATTTCAGTACTTCAGCAGATACCAATTTGCACTATAAATCACTCAGATACTGTATAATACTTTAATTCCACATGTGGAACATTACCCAGCAACAATATCTAGGGCTGTACTGCTCCCTTTAAGGAGATCACTTTTGAGAAATACACTGAATGGGCATTTAGAAAAACAAAGGGGAAAGCCTCACTGCTGTCAAAGTCTTGCTGCACGCAGCTAAAAAGCACCAATAGTTATCCCATTCTCATATATAGAGACTGTGGCAAACCACCAAAGCTCTGTGTTCCTAGGCACGTAGTGTTTACTAGCTCAAATAAAAAAATATGCACATTGTGCTTTTTTTTTTTTTTACACAAATAATTGTCTATGGTTAAAATGCCACATGCCATTCAAGTGAATAAGCCATGTTTCTCAATGTAGTATGTAATTGCTTTGACAATTAAACCACACAATATTCTTTTTAGTAAAGCACACAGCACCCAAATCAAGATGCACGATGTGTGTTAACTACCTTTCTTACCCTGGACATACACTAAAGACAGATGAGTGTGCTGGTATTCCTTGGTCCATGTGAGGAAGTCCGTGCTCCTGGCTTTTTCTTTTTGCTCCTGTACACTATGCTTTTTAAGATGATCTTACAAGTATACCCATGCTTGCCTATCCTCAAAGCATTAACTCTTAAACTACAATTAAATTCAGTTTGCATATCGGCAGTCCCAAACTCTACTATTCTTATGTAGAATTTTTTCCTAAACTACAGTGCTTTTTGCTAACCTTGAAGGACATCTAGTGGACAAAACTGTTTTTTTTTCCATTCCAGGGTCTTCAGATTCACTTTTGTATGCAAGTATTTACATTTTTATTTATACATGCCCCTAGGTTACACAAAGCTGTACAATTCAACAATACAACTGTAATATAAAAAAGGGAGAAGCACCCAATATAATACCAGTTAAATTAATTACGAGCATATAATAATGAAGATACCGTACTGTAGGGGGGTTATTCATCTGACCATCTAAACAGTCTTGAAAAGGTCCACATTTTCCATTTCTTCAAGTTTGTTTATAAATCAAGCTCTTTGAAGTTGTGAATGTGACATCTTAAGAGTGTTGCACAGTTGACCATGCATGCTAAATTCAGCCATTTATCAGGGGTTGGACTGTTTTGAAGTGGTGAATTCACCAAATCACACTGCGCCAAATTTTTTGGCTTCACTTCCCCAGATTAAAATGGCAAAGTAGGGGGTTGATGGCAGAGCTCTAGTTTGGTGTAAGGCAGTTGTACTCTCAAATGACGAAGAAAATATAGTGACCAAGTGACAACATAAAATAGGAACAGTGTTGCATAGAAAGAGAATAAATAACACTTCTTGTAATGTAGGCAACTATTGGGGACAAAGCGTTGACAATGTCCTTCCTTATAATCAATCTTGCCTATTAATATTATTTTGACAATAATCTAACAAATGTACAATTATAGTGACATTGTAAAGATGATGTCACTTGGGAGAATTGTCCTGACTTTGCATCTGCTACTGTTTGTCTGGCTATGTCTGAGTACAAACCAAATAGCGTCCTTCACTGCTTGCTTCATTGCCAAGAGAATCCACTGTTCAGTCAATAAGGAGCAGCAAATTTGCTTTGCTACACTCCAACAGAATCAATCACGCTACTCCTTATGCATTAAACAGCGGATTCCCTTGATAAAGAAGTGAGCGGCAACAGATGTAATTCAATGCATGGTTAGACAAACACCTTATCAGTTTAATGAAGTGCCAAGCAGTGAACAAGACAAGTGATTGAAATGTTATTAGTAGCCAGCTGAAAGACTAATATTTTTGCAATAAAACTACTCATGTGTTCCCTGTGCTCCTACTACTGGCAACATTTTCCCCAGAAATGCAAGTTGTGTTATCATCCACTTTAAACATTATTTCCAAAGTACGAAATACAGCCAATTAAAAATGTATTTGGTGCTCCAATACAAGTGTGCTTTTCACTTTTTAAAGTGAAATATTTTTGAATCTTCTGTGCAACAGCAGTTTGCATCTTGGTTTAAAGTCTATGTAACTGCTGAAATGACTATTTGATTTGTTCCATGATGAGTATAGGGAAAACCTGCACTGCCATCATCTTAAGGTAAATCTATGTCAAGTGGTAAAAACTGAATTGAAGATAGTAATGTGTACATTTAAATCTCCAAATGCTTTGGATACTCCACATATCACAGTCACAATGCAAACAATTCGTATGAAATAGTAAGTGGAATAAAAGCAAAATATCTTCAAATCATACATTATTCCATAACTAGATACATGATATGTTTTGAGCCTATGGACCTTTATCAGGTAACTTTAAAAAGGTCCATAGGCTCGAAACATGTCGTGTACCTAGTTATGGAATAAAGTACACTTTGAAGATATTTTGTTTTTACTCCGCTTACTATTTCATACGAAAAGGTGGTAAAAACATCTAGCATAAGAACTGCTGCAAGGTTTTTATTAGCTACTGCATGGAGCTGTAAAACAATAACCAAACTTATTGAATGGGTCTGTAAACTAGTTAAGTGGCCTTCTAATAAGTGAATTGTAACAAAGTGGGGAAAAAGCTTCTATTGTATTGCAGCATCTATTGTACAAAAGAACATGATCCTTATGTTTATCACACGCCCATTATGGTACATAGTGTACACTGGGCAATGCATATTATATTCAAAGGTAAGGTAGTCAATGTGAATCAGTGGCTAAAGCCAACAGCAACTGAAGGTATTATGTCCTTTACAGCCAAGAGTGCGATATTTAAGCAGATTTACCTTTTCCACGTTGTTTCTTCTCCTTTTGCTCGCTGAGCTTGTCTAGAGGTAAGCTGCTCATATCCAGCCCATAAACTGTTCTGGCTAGCACTGCAGTGAGAGAATCCATGATTTTGGACCACTCATTAATCAGTTCTTCCCAGTCAGTGAGTGAGGACAAGACACTAAGAAGTTCATCCCACAAGTCCCGCGATATATAAACACTTAGGTTGGCTCGAATCCATGCAACAATTAGAGTCTAGTAGGAAGCAAAACACATGTATAAGAATAAGCACTTTTATAAATAAAAAGTTCTGATACAAGATGAGGACTGTTCACATTGATTAAAATAAGTGACTAGACATGTCATAGAGATGTCCCATTTGAAAGCTATCCCATGTGAATCGTCAGTGTTTTTTCTACAACAAATTAACTTGTTAAAATCTGATAGTTGCACTAATAACAGTTCATCAAAAAGCTGCTAACGCTAAAAGTTGCTAATTTTAATAGTCGTTATTGAAGCCTAAGAGGCAAACTTAAAAGTTGCTACACTAGCCACTACAACAACTGAAACAATTTTGTTGAACCTTTTAGAAAATATCCCCCCAAGGAACCAGTTTATCGGATTGTAAGGCCAGGGGCAACACTGGATGTTTTGTAGCTGAACTAGAAAAACAACGTCCATTGTTCCCTATGGTATAAACCACACAGGCTAATTAAAATCAGCTCAGCAACAAAACAACCAGTGTGGTTCTGGCATAAAGTGCAAAATTTGTGAAAGCAGATCTAGCCAATCAGCATGGTTTTGCTGAAGGTTTTTTGTTTTTTTTATATATATTTTTATTGATTTTCAGTGTGTTTACATGTGTCGCAAAGAGGTCTTTTTTTTTTTTTTTTAATCCACCGTGCTTAGGAAAGCATGTGATCTGATAACCATAGCCATGATAGTCAAACAATCATGAAGCAACCATGTGCCCCCAGGTACCTTTTTAAAGAGAAGCATCAGAAAAAAAAAATTTCTATTTGAATTGGCACGGCAGTTATTCCTACATAGTACTGGTAAAAATGTTATCTTTGAAGTAGAATTCCTGACTAGTACTGAATTAGTTGTTTTCTTTCCTTGCAATTGCAGCCACCCATTAACTGTTAAATAAATGAACACCCCCCCTTCTAGTTCTGTTGTTTCTTTTATATCATTAGACAATAAATATTCATTAAGTGCCACAAAAAGTCCAAACTAGTTGCAACTAGCAGAGAGAGAGATAGAGAGAGGAACAAGACAAACCAATAAAAACTAAATTCAACTTCAAAGATGATATTTTACAAGTACTGCATAGCAATGACATGCAAATATAAATAGAAATTATCTTTTCCTGTTTCTACTGGTCCTTTAACATAATTGTAAGTTTGCTCACAATAGGTACAGTAGCTTTTTTGGTCTCTGAAAAGCTACTACAAATTTACTTCTAAAGCTACTCATACTTGATACTGTTAAAAGCAAGAGTTGAGACACATGTGATGGGTCTACCCATGATTACTGTATAATGCACCCACTTCAGCTTCCTGCCCCATTATTGCGACTAAATCTTTCATTAAAACACTCACATTACTAAAAGATTAATTATTCTTTATGTGGAACTCTCAAGTTTATTATTTAAAAATAACAAAACATAGCAAGAATATAGTATCAGGTAGGATATAATAACCTAGGACACAAGGCCCAACTCCCATGATTTCTGGAGGCTTAAAGGATTAAGTGTCTTTCAAAAGTTAGAAAAAATTATTTTTCCAAACCATGCTTGCCTCCTACTGAAATGCATTCAGGCATCTATACATGTAAGATACTGTATTTTCTGGCGTATAAGACTACTTTTTAACCCTGAAAAATCTTCTCAAAAGTTGGGGGTTGTCTTATACGCCAGGTGCTGACAGGGCCAGGACTAGGGGTAGGCAGGGTAGACGGCAGCCTAGGGCGCTGCAGGAGGGGGGCGCTATCTGGGTGCTCGCCTCCCTCCTTTTCCCTGCCTCTACCTACCTCTTCCCTAGCCTGGCTCTGTCTGCTGTAGCGC
>JAKJJM010153157.1:0-10211 GCA_021901965.1 Pipa carvalhoi
AAATCAATCTGCTTCACATGAAACATCTAATGGGGGGAAATGCTTCTCACTAAGGTATAGTACTGCATATGTAAATATGTAATCTGACTATAGTTCTCCTTTAAGTTGTGAAGGAAGTTATTTATAGATTAAAATCCAGAAGAAGTTTTATAAAGTTGCCTTGAAAAATGATCCGGGTTTTTCACAATTTATCTACAAACTGCAAAGTATATTATAAATGTTAGATTTGAAACATTTTTCAAGTACTTTGTAATTGGAAAATTTAAACAGTATTCTTTTTCCACCATGAGAGAGATATTTTCTTCACCTTGAAGTGAGCAAAAACCTTATTTCTCTTCCACTGGTGAATTTTTTTATGGGAAACATTAAAAAAAAAAACAACAAAAAATTTGCTGAAAGGGTAATTTCTGGGTAACAAATTTTATTCAATAATTTTGTTGGGGATAGGGACAATTAAATATTGCTCACTGCATTCTCCAACATATCATCTTAATTCACCAACCAAATTTACCACAAGTGTTATTCACCACCATTTAATTAGATTTTTTAAAATTTTTAAACTTTGCAAAAAAAAAGTACCAAACTCGCCGGTAAAATAATTTGATTTTATAGATTAATTATAATTTAGGGAATCATTCCAGTAGCTCCGCATTTTCCATCCCGAATTCACTTATAGCGAACTCCCATTATAAAGTTGCGACCGCGACAATTTTTTTTTATAATGAAAGAATTGTTGCGGTCGCGACTTTATAATGGGAGTTCTCTATATGTGAATTCGGGACGGAAAATTCAGACCTACCGGAATGACCCCCTTAATTTCTAATACTGAGACACACAGCGCGTACGATATCCCTGTTTCCCTAGAAGTAGTCATGTCAGAATGTGACATGTCACTAATACAAAAGTGAAAATGTCATAAATTTCCACATTTCTAGTCCAAACTAAATGATTGTTATTTGGGTTATCTTTTTTGGTAAATTACTAGTAAATTCAAGTAGTAATTACAGAAATATTACAGAATAGTAAGAAGCAGAGTCTATTCATATATTCATATAGCTTACAAATGTAAGACACAAGAAGCTTTATTTGGACTTTTTTAATCAGAAACTCTTGACAGCCTACAGATGTATGTTGCTGCATAGGGCAGATGAAGTTAATCTTTGCTTTAGAATGACTGCATTTGTGATTTCTTTATCCAAACAGAGGCATTTATTGTTAGAGTAATGCACTGTGGAATGCTAGGGGGAAAGGATTACATCAGGGCTGCATAAAACATTGCAAATGAGATAGGCAAGCACAAAATCTACTTTGTCAGGGGTTTCCTCCCCTGTCCAATCCCTTACAGAGTTTCCAAACAATGCATTTTTGGTTCAACACTCTGAGTCTAGATTCACTTCAGAATCTGTACAATACGATCTTGACAACCAGGAAATTGTGAAGTGCACATGTTAACTATCCCGGGGACTGTATTTTTCGTGCAACAGTGTTATCTTTTATATATACAATCTCATTTATGTTTCTGACCATTTTATGATCAGTCTGCTGAAGTATATTAAATTATTCTTCTGGGATAAGGTTTATAATGTTAATGGGATTCAAGCAAATAGGGAAATATCAATCTTAGGCATTATTTTACAGAGACAAAGAATTATTTTATATAAATGAAACTTCCTATGTTTTCATTTTAATACAGTGTGAACCCTGTTAGATGGACTTGCAAAGTATATGTGCTATATTGGTGGGAAAATATAATATAGTTAATTACAACAAATGCAACTAGACTAAGATTTTTTTTTGTGAATTGATGATCAGAGGAGGTGTGTCCAAATTACTAATCATATGAATCACAAAATCAACATTTTATCTAAAATTACAACATATCTTTGCAATTATTATGCATTTTTTCATGTAATATTTTCATGACAAATTTGCTAATATTTGTTCCATTTTCTAAATTTAACCCACCTGCTCGTCAGGAATTTTGATCACACCTCTTCATCTGTATGTCTTTTCTTCTTAAAGTTAATGATTTTCTTAGCTTACTGTAAACATATTTTAAGGAATAGCATTTGTTATACATCCCGTTTAAAGGCTTAACTGATGTTATCAACAATAAAAAAAATAGAATTCTTTGCCAGTCTTTGGCCCTAAGCATTTGCTCGACTATAACTCGCAGCTTTCCTTGACTGATACGAAGAGATAAAATGAGAGTTGTAGTTTAACAGCAATAAAGTCTACGACAGTTTATAGATTCTCTATTGAAAAATCTGATGATTCCACCCATCTCTACAAAACCTGATTTTTTTTTTTTTTTTACCATGGATAAATATTGAAATTAGATGAAAAAAAATCCACTTCATAATGTGATGGTTTTTCCTTTTCTTCAAAAGAATGTCTAAAAATATCCTTTGTTCTTTAATTTAAAAGAAAAAAAATGTTTGATTCAGCTTAAGAGCAAAATAAATTGAGCATGAGATGAGGTTTGCTTAGCAAGTTTCTCACACATTTAGCAGCGGACAGATATAACAAAGGATGAAATCAATTAAAAATTATTTTCGACTCAACACCTTTTCTAAGGCTCGAGCATGAATCTTTTTAATGCTTCTGTTTACCAGGATGTTTAACATTTTATTTGAGAAATGCTTAGGAGCTGTACTGTCTGATGCTGCCCTCTGTAGTGATGATAGAGTGAGACCACATCCTATTACATATGTGCAGCCTGACTCGGATCGTGGAAAAAAGCAAATATGATTTTCTCTGGCAGCTGAAGAAGGAAAAAAAAAAAAAAAAAGAGAAAACTTGTTTTAAAATCAGACAATAAAAAATTAGTCACCAATAAGAAATGTATTTTTGTGAATATAGATCTATAAAACAAAAATGTAAGTAGATATTTTGTGGTTCTTTAGAAGCATCATAAACAAATATCATTTGTGACATTGTTGTATCAATAAATGACTGACTCTTCAATCAAAAATTTGTGTAAATTATCTAAAATATTCATTTGGAAGTTGCAATACCTTCTAGAGCTTAAAAAGAAATGATGATCTTTAACTATAAGTGTGCGGTAAAAAAAGATGGCCTAAATGGAGCATATTTGCAATTTTTTTTTTTTCCTTTTAGGATTTAAGGAGTAAATCACATTATATATCAGGTGCTCATTGAACTTCTGCTGCATGGAAATGCCTGATAGACCCCCTACTTGTGTCATGCTTAGTGTATTTTCTCTTTGGTTTTCTGGAAGAAACTGAAATCCTACTGGCAAACGTACCAGCTGTTTAACCAGTAACCCAGTTAAACTGCGTAGTGCAAGATGGAATAGTTACAACACAAATTGTCCAGAATCCCAATGCATAAGTACTAAGCTAATACAATAAATGGTTTACCTGCTTTGGTTGTTAAAACTAATCATAACCCCTCTATTTAAAATATTTGAGTTTGCATGGATTATTTGTAGTGATGGCACAGGAAATTTGCATTGACCATTTATCTTTTGTGTGTTGCTACAATAAAAAAATACCCAGTTCCCTGTACCCAAGGTATAATACAAATCATTCAGTAGGAAGCTTAAAATGAAAGCCTTCAGTACCCAAGTCTGATCTGATACCGAGTTGGCCTACCTAAATTAGGAATTTGAGCCCAATTTTGGAAGGACTCACTGTATTCAAAAACATGGGGTACCCTATATCCTAAAGGGATCGTTGTATTGACTAGGGCTTAATGATAGTGATAACAACATACTATATGTAGCTAGGTAAGCCAATGTCTATGTAAAAAACTTATGCTCATAAGCTGTTAAGCATAAAATAATATTTAATGCACATTCACACAACAGCTTTGAACAAAAATGATGGATTTGCAATGACAATGTAATATAACCAATAAATAAATCAGTCACTACCTATGTATTTGCTAATCTTAAGGCAATATTTTATATAATGAAGCACTACCCTAATTCCAAATTGGTTCCTTGAGTGCAGATCTTAAATAAACCATTATTTGATTGTCTGCAGTTGCAAAAAAGGTGAAAGCACAGTAATAGTCTCCTAATATGTGACATTAAATCACCTTGTGCATCATATGCCCTGTCCTTGTAACAGAGTTTAAATGCTGATCAATCTGGCACTATAAACAACCTCTACACTTGTCTATTTTAAAGAAACAGTTGATTTGTGTTTGCTGAAAATCACATGATTTCTTTTCACCTTAGTTCATTATAACCAGAGCTGTAAGTGATACTAAGTTCAAAATTTCCTGAATTAACATATGAAATGACTGTGGATGGATAATATGGCTATTACCTTTGGCATTAAGTCAACCAGGCTTATATGAGTAAAGGGTGCAATTAAATAGAGCATTATTATAAAAGTGATAATTACAATTTGTTTATACTGTCTTCAATAATGTTATACCCAGGTTGATGTGAAAATGTTTGAAAGTCATGTAAAGTAGAAACAGCTATTTTGACAGTTGTTGCATTTGGTGGTGATAGTTGTCTTTAACTTTGAATAGACAGTTTGTTAAAAAAGCAAAGCAAAACTTTATTGTTTTGGCTGTTTACTTGACATAGCATTCTACAACAACATATCTTTACATCATTACTGCATTCACACTGTTTCCATGGCTCACAGGAGAACTAGTAGAATTCAGTTAGGACTTCATTTTTAAGGGGGACACCCCTGATGTTGTAATATGGGATAATATTTATGAACAAACATGGATGTAAATATGTTCTACCAGCAAAACTTTAATAATAATCATTTTTGGGAAATAAAAGTTCATAACTGCCCCTTCCCCACTTCACTCAGTCCACTCTCTCACAACTAGTTATCTGAGGATGGAACAGCTCTGACAGTGACACTTGTGAGATGTGACTATTTAGAATTTCAGCCACCAGAAAAGATGCTAAGAAAATTAGTTCTTGAGAAAGTCTACAGACAGAATGCCAGAAGTTTATACATATATAACATGTCATCATGACATCATCATTATCTGTGCCACCATCCCCCCTTAATTTAACCATGCCCATGATCGTATGAATTTTGTTCAATGCACAAGTAATTTAATTTCATGAAACAACATTTGACATTCCATCAATAAATGTATAATGCTCCAATGCACAACTGAAATAGAGTGTATTAACATAGAACAAACTTTTATGGTTCTTTTTTTACTAAAAAACAGTCTATTCTCTAGCAATCTTAACATTGTTATTGCAATAGTCAATTGATTCATTAAATAAATTATATGAGGATAATTGGCTCTTGCCTCATGGGTTTTCTTGCCTTTCTCTGGGTCAACATTGCAACATTTCAGGATAATAGGTTGAACTGGATTGACCTGTGTCTTTTTTCAGGCTTATAAACTATGTTGCTATATTACTATGTATAGTATTAGGTTATATTTCATTATTGATTAAAATCAAGTTAAAAGCTCTTTAACAATGTATCCTTATGATGAATACTTTTCTGATAACTATACACCTGTAAAGATAAACAGAAACAGTTTATAAAAGGCATTGGAGGTAGTGGTTTCCTACAGGTACACTGTGAAAATGCTCTTTCATTGTGCGCAATCAGGAATTCACGAGAGTTCATCATTTTGTGGACACCTATAAACTTGACAACTGCGGAGCCACTAAATACAGCAGAAATGATTTTCTTTGTGGGGAAAAAGATAAAAGTACTTAGTATAAAAAAGCATTAAGTGGGGTCAATTGCAGTTTAGCAGGGGCTATGTATAAAATATGAACTTATAGATCTTTAAAGAAAAAAGAAAAACCTATTCTTACACGAGATGTGTGAAAAAGACAGAAGGTGGTGCAAATAAAAGACGATGATTTGTAGTAATGCTGCCCACTGTAGAATTAGGTTTACTGCTTAATTATCTAGGTGTCAGCTATCAGCAACACATTTGTACAATTTAACATACTTTATAATTGCTATTGAAATGGCATAATGATAAGAACATTACGAATTAAATTAGAGATTGCAATGAATGTGCTTCATTTCATTTCCCTAATTATGTGCTTAAAAGCTTGAATATTCAAACTGATAAAATGTTCAGCACGTTGCCTTTAAAATGAAGGCAGGTTTTCTTTTTTGGAAAAATTAAATATTTCCTTGATTTAACATAAGCCCTTCCATACGCAAAGAAGAGATTTATTGGTCCTCTGGATTTGTTCTAAAGATTTCAGACGACAGAAAATAAAAAGTCATCCATCATTATGACCATATTTGTTTTTGCTTCGGTCAAGATTTTATTTTTAATTAAACAAAAAGAGAGTCCAAATTTGCAAATTCAAATGTAACTGCAAAAAAACCCAAAAATCATCTATATAAGACCAAACTTTTGCTCACGTGAGTCTCAGGGGGTTATTGACTAAAGTGAATTCTCATCACTTCAGGTGGCTACACTCTGATTCTCTACTCCTTCTTGACTAAACAACGGATTTCCAATCCGCGACTGCGTCAGAATTCCCATAGTAAACTTGTGACTGCGTCAGTAGCCATTTATTGTGTAGTGTGTGCGACGATCGTTAACTGGCAAATTCACCACATCACAGAGTTTGCTGAATACCCGAATATGGGAAAGTGGAAAATTCACATCTTTACTCAGTAATTTTGACTTTAGTCAATAACCCCTCAGTCTTTTGGTAAACCGTGAATGGAAAATAAATACTGCATTCAGTAGAAACAAAAAAAAACCTGTATTTTATATGTGGTGAATTCTTATTTTTATGTTTGTAGAAGGAAAACTAGACTGTACTGCTAAACAACTGGTAGAAATTCCATGTTGACTATTAAATGCATTTGTCAAAACTGCTAAGACATACAACTTTTTCTAGAGGAGCAAAGGATTGTGGTTTGTTATAATTGTATTGTTAAATTGTATAGTGCTGTGTAACCTAGTGGTGTTTTATAAATAAAATTATACATACATATACTACATACATATTCTCACCGGATGCCTTATACTTGGAAACAGGTGCTACTGCTGGTTTATCATGCATTCATTCATCAGGTGGCTTTTGCAACATATTCTGTGAACCCCAACTAGACATGCCATATGTTTATCTAAACCAGTGGTTCTAAACCTGTGGGTAGGGACCCCTTTGGGGGTCGAATGACAATTTGCCAGGGGTCGCCTAAGACCATCGGAAATATAGGGTTTGAATGGGGTTTGCGCAATAATAATTAATGAATGGGGGTCACCAAATCACGGGGAATTGTACTAAAGGGTTGCGGCAATAAAAAGGTTGAGAACCACTGGTCTAAACCAACCTGGGATCTTCCCCTTTTGCGTACTCCTCAGGCTCCTTATCCTATTTGAGCAGCCTGAGGAGTCAGAATGGACACCCTAGGAAACTCTAAAAAAAAAATGTTTTTTTTATTTAGATTAGTCCCTCTATATAAAAGTGAGGAAAATAAAGAAAATACTATGATACCAAACACTTTTCAGTTTACAAAAACTGCACATCCAGAGAGATTCAACTAGTATTTTTCTTTGTGTGTAACATACATTTGCTGAAAATAAAAATACGAACACCATAAAACATCGCTTCTTCCAATTGGCTCTTTGCTGGAAAAACAAAAGGAAATATTATTTAGATCAATTAATGTCAACTAAAACATCCAAGATGGTATTTTATGGAGGAATAGAAAATGAATATGAAAAAAAACTGAGAATACATTGTGCCTGGAGCATTAGAAGTATTCCCCTATAACTCCAACATAATTCCACTCCATTTACATACTCGTGCTTGTCACTTCACATTTTCAGCAGTTGGTTTATGATAGAAAGTAGATTCTCACATATGTACACAGTGTAAACAATACTTGTGTTATTTAAAACCACCACAGATTTAAATACCTTATTCAATCTGACACACTGATTTACATCATTCACACATTTCTCTAAAGTCCATCTTAATTTCACAGGGAAAGACAATGAAGACATTTTACTGTAACATTGCCTTGAAAACAAATCATTATTTTAAAATGCTACTGTAAATACCAAAAAAAAAATGATAATTTATCATATATAATCAGAATATGTTCATATTCAGATTGTGTTACTCCGCAAATGACAATATGTGATATGAAGGTGTGAAGAAAGAAGAGACATGATGACCACAAACTGAAATCAACAACTAGGGGCATGTTTATCAAATTACTAATGGTAATGTACGTCATTGTCGCTACACTACTTACATTACCATTATGGAAAACTTTCTGTTTAAGGGGCATATTTATCAAAGAGTGAACGGCCAAAGGATTTGTAACAATACATGTCAATTGACCTATTGTTTAGCAAAGTAAATTATGCATATTTACTATGTAGGGTATTGTCACTATGGTGAAATTAATTGTTGCATGGTAATTCCTGAACTGTTATTAGGTGTATTGTAGTGAATTCATTATAAATATATGTATTGAGAGAGTGATATTACTGTAATTGTTTCTTGATAAATAAGTCTCTAAGTGACAAAATGTATAGCATGGTACACCTGTTGAGTTGCACCAAGTAGACTGAGTCTATGAAGATGTGCTTGTACCTTGTAGTAGCACTAGAACATTTCACAGAGAATTATATATACTACACAACATCAGCAAGAAATCAGATTTAAACCTTACTTTAACTGAACTTTTATTTAAAAAACAAAAACAAATGTTTAATAGAATAGATAAAAACAAGGATTAATTTGGAAATGATAAAATCTGAATGCCATTTTAATTGGTTTCAACTCATTTAATTTCTGCTTTTTGCACCCCCACTATTAAAAGTCAATGAAGCAATTACATATCTGTTTCATCTTTCATAGCTGTAGAATTTTACTCAGTAGAGAAGAGTTGTGCATGGGTTAATTAAAGTAAATGCTGTAGCCTCCCGATGAACGCCTCTGTCCTGCCCTGTCTAATGGATGGCTGCCACCATCCCCAATATGGCGGCGCACATGCTGTGTCATCAAGTGAAGCAGTGGTGAAGTAATGACGTAGAAGTTTTTCTATGGAAGTCCATATTCCCAGATCAAAGTATAGCAAAATGGAGATAGGGGAGGAGAATACTATTATAAAAAAAATAATAGAGAGCTTTGGTAAAACCTCAACTTTCCAACTGTCTTTATCACCTCTGGCAGTGTATTTAAACCTGTCTAATATGACAGTTTAGGTATGATTCCTAGATTTTCTGTATCAAACCAGAAATATTCATTTGCTGCAAGGCTGATTAGTAGTTTTCTTAGAAGCAAGCAACTGATTGCATTGTTTTTTTAAGCAGCCACGCACTATGCATCTTAACTAGTCTCTCAACCTAACACTCCAGCAAGTGGATTTCATATGTTTATAGTCTTAAGGGAATTTCCTGGCAGCTGTAGGTTCAAAAAAAACTTTCTTTTAAAACATTTTTTAACTGCTTGCATTTTGATGTTATCATATAACCAATTAAGTAAGTAGTATGTATCTAGACTTAGTCAGGATCTGATTTTTTCTTTTATAGGTAGGCAGTTTTAAAGCAATGATATTGATGGAAGCTCCATAAAACTTCTAGTTAGACCAATGTGACCAGATTGCTCCACTAATGATGTAGGGTAACATTTATTGGATTTATTCCTGAAAGATATATTTTACTATTTATATAACTGTAACCCTTGTTAAGGGGGATGGCATTAGTTATTATTGGTTTGAGCTGTCCTGTTACTAGTGTTGATAAGTCATTGAGTTACTATCACTCAATTGAGGTAATTATACATGCTACTTGTCTGGCTACTAATCATAGACATAGTTAATATCAACAATCTGCTTATAGCACAAACAATAATTATGTAGAACATTTGATATACAAGTTAAACTTACAGAGGTTTAACTATTTACAAACATTTTTACATAAAAATATATTGTTCTATTGAAGTTCTGTTCATCCTATTCTAAATACTCTAAATTACTAACAATAAAAAATACACTAACAGTTAACCTCACCCATTTAATTCTGGATACTGATACAATACTTAATTTTGCACTGTAGCATTTATTTTAAAATATCCCTGTCACCTTCTCCATGATTCAACAAAATGCAAAATGGTACAGCCAATCTTTCAGTCTAGAACAGCGATCGGCAAACCCCGGCTCTAGAGCCACATGTGGCTCTTTAGGTGCCGCGTTGTGGCTCTGAGCCGGAGGTATGGCCCCTCCCTCCCGCCCATGCCTTCCGACGCT
>JAKJJM010153380.1:0-10755 GCA_021901965.1 Pipa carvalhoi
AGCTCCCGTACTAGGCAGACATTTTTTGTCTAATGTGGAATGTAACGTAGTCTAATGTGTCTAATGTGGACTAACGGTGAACGGTGAGGCTGCGTACAAGTTATATAATCTGTAAATCTGCTTCTCAGTGAGGACAAAAGGTCAACAAAGTATATAGACCAATACCAAACAAGCAGCTATTGTCTCGCGTTACAGAGTTGAAAGGAGAGAGAGAGATAATGTCTGCCCCCTTAGAACAGAGAAATGAAGCTGACAGGCAAGAATTAACCCTTACTAAACTTTTTTTTAACTATTTGTGGTAGCAATTGGCTTAGCATAAAGGAGTTTTATATGTATGTGGGCAGTTATATCGGCACTATAGTTCTTCTTTAAAACAGGCTCTATTGTGTGACTGATGATATCAAAACAGTTTAAGCAGGCATGAACTAATAAAATGTATTTAGAAAATTGGGGCAATTTTGAAACTGATAAGGACAACAATATGTAAGATTACATAAAGAAAGAAATATTATGAAAATGAGATTACAGTATCCCTTAGGTTAGAACAGCAAACATAGACATTGTATGAACAATATCACAGAAAATATGTAATTAATAAAATGCATTACAAATGAAAAAAATACCTCAGATTTCATAGTATGAAAAACTCTTAAATGTTTAGTTTTAGATTCCAAATCAGCAGCAGATTCTTCTACATCTGCAACAGTATTTTCCAATTCTTTTTTAGACTTTTCACTTTCTTTTTGTCTTTTTTGTCTTTCTGACATAAGTGCCACAATTTTTGCCTGTTCATAAAAACATAGAAGCTTAATTCAACAGCAATAAAATAAGGTAAATATAGTGGATCATGTGTTTTTTAAATGTTATATGAGGCCAATATTAAAACGGACATCCTTTATATAAACAATTTAAGCAGAGATAATGGAAACTTGAAAGAAGTTTCAAAATATGTGAGTATATATTTAGATGACTTTGCTATTCGCCCTCTTTCCGATGAGTGTATAGCAAACCTTTATATATTTTTTTTTCAATAACTTTTTTATTGAGGACAGTGATTATTTCAGGCATTTACAGTTGACATTAGATTCTTATTACTAAACATAAGGGACAAAATTTATAATAGTCGAAAAGGCTGATTTTGGGGATAGAAAGCAAGGGGGGAAACAATTAACTGTCTATATCTATAATTTTTTACATGCAGTTATAACAAAAGTTGAAGTTACAAAATCTATTTTCATCTGGGTCAATCTGTAGATTTGCGGTGCCCCCCTGTGGAGTTCCCAGTTTTCAGGAGCTTGTCCCATATATCCATGTTTTTATTCATATAGAGGTGGTGTGGTACTGAGAGCAAATTTTGGGTTAATTTTGTTGCCGTCTATTATTTATTAATTCATGCTAAGATGATTCCATTCACCTATGAGTTGTTCAGCTGCAAATTCTGCTGTATGTTTGAATGGAGTGCGCACGTATGTTTGTTGATGTACAGGTAGTGTTTTGATGTAGGGGGTCCATATTTTTATGCTTCTTTATGCGTATCTCCTTGTCTCCGAGTGCATCAAGTCTTGCTAATATGAACATGTCCCATAATTTAAGTTTAAATTGGCCTATGGATGGTGTGTTTGAGTTTAGCCAAGTTGTAGCAATTAGATGTCTTGTTGATAGGAAAGCTATCTGTATGGTCAGTGGAAGTTTTGGATTCAGACCCTCCTCAGATGTGGGCAGGCCAAGCAGGGCCAGAGGGAAGGTAATGGAGGCTTTTGGATTAGTATGTGGAGTTCAGGTAGTTTTCCACTTTACACCACACTTTTCTAATTTTGGTACAACTCCACCAACAATGAGTGAAATCAGCTTGTATGTAGTGACATTTCGTGCATGTGAATGTTTGGGTTGGTAAGATTTTGTTTAGTAGTTTTGGGGTGAAGTATGCTTGGTGTACGATACATGACTGCATTTCTCTAAGGGGCATTGAGCAAGTGAGCTTTTCTGTGCAGTTTAAAGATTTGATGAGATATTCAGATCGCTCTTCTAAATTTGTAAGCAGGGCTTGCCATTTGGAATTGCAATCTTAAGCCAGGGAAAGCTTGATAATTCTAAGAAACCAATCAGAAACTTGCAGGTGAGGAACCTAACAAGAACTGCATGCCAGCAACTTCTTTCCGCTGAACCTGCAGATCAAGTCACTGACTTCAGATCCAAAATTGATCAGCTGAAGAGGGAACAGGCAAGTGAGGAGGGGCTTCTGTTATAAAAAGTAACTACAAATACAAACCACTGAATATAACTATACAAGTGAGCATTATTTAATTAACAGTGACACTTTAGTGGGAAAATAATAATTAGAAATTGAACTGTTCCTTTAAATGTCCATAAGGTATAAAGCCTTCACTTTTGAAAGGACAGTTTGAATAGTGATTAATGTAGATCATTACAGACGCTAGATTTAGGGGGTTATTCCGTAAACTATGAATTTGCCCTTCCGAATTCATTGATAGCGAACTCCCATTATAATATCACGACCGCGACTAAAACATTGTCGCGGTCATGATTTTATAATGGGAGAATTGTCACGGTCGCGACTTTATAATGGGAGTTCGCTAGCAGTGAATTTGGAAGGGCAAATTTGGAGTTTACGGAATAAACCGCTTAGTGATTACAGATTTAGGGGGTTATTCTGTAAACTCCAAATTTGCCCTTCCGAATTCACTGATAGCGAACTCCCATTATAAAGTCGCGACAATTCCTCCATTATAAAATCGCAACCCGACAATTTTTTAGTTGCAGTCACGATTTTATAATCGGAGTTCGCTATCAGTGAATTTAGAAGGGCAAATTCGGAGTTTACGGAATAACCCTCTCACTATGCTGATACATTCTCTACTGAATGGAAAGTTCCTACTGCCATGTATTTCAGTACTGGGTACAACATGAGCTAACTACTGGTTTGTTTTTTTTATATATCTGAATTAGCATTAATACAGTATCCAGTTTTGAGATACCCATATGTTGCAGACACATTACATTATGACTGCTTAAACACAATTACTATGCCAAACCACTGCAAACAGTAACAAATAGTGCATATATTTATTCTTAATAATGCAAAAAATATAACTGGAAGAAATGTATTTTTTGTTTTATATTTTCATTAACAGTAACTAGATTTACCTGAGTCTGTTGGCCTGTTCTGATTTCATCCATAATTTGTTTTCTCAGGACATCAAGAAGATTCTTTAAAACAGGACAAAATAATATAAGGTTTTATCCCAATAAGAAACACATTCATTGATGTAGTCTAGATATTGTTATCATTAGTTTTATTTGTGCCAGAGGATATAGAATGTTAGGTAAAGAACTGTTAAAAAATAATTCCTGAAATCTTTTGGACAGTTAGAATTAGAGACACAGGATTTCAGCCAAAAAAAAGAATATCTATCAAAGGGTGAATTTGCATGGCAAAATTAATTCGCAATAATTTTTATGGATTTGCCTGCATAGCAAAGACAGTTGTGCATATATACTATTTAGCACATTGTTGCCTGGTATTTTATTTGCACAGTTAAGCAAATTGCAGTGAGTTCATCATAATTAGACATATTGTAGTGAATTGATATCATTTTACATCGATCTATTGAAAGGAGACAACGCCACCATAAATATATATTTTTACATTAATGACATTATTGGCAATAGGTTTGAATTTTTATAAGAAAGGGCACTTTGTTTGCATTGCAGTCAGTGTTTGACAGCAATATCGAATTGGTTTTATGAAGAAATAAATTGTTAGGGTGAAGAAGCATAGTTAGAAAACATTAAATATTACAAAAACCTAAAGTGCATATATGTCTAGGGGGGTAGGGAAATTTAATATACTTAACAAGGTGATTTCATCAACAGAGGCAATCATTTATAGAGGTATAATAACCCAGAGTAACCAATCAGAATTTACTATCTACTGGCAGTCAAGAGCTAGAATTATGAAAGTCAGCCTCTGATTGGTTGATATGGGTTACTAGACCTCTGTAAAGTTTTCCCTGTTGATAAATTCCCCTGCATGTCATTCTTGCTTCAGCTGCTGTTCAGGTTGCAGGTTCCTACAAGCAAGCAAAGGAGCAGTATTGGGGCCACAATAATGCACATATGTGCACCGGAGAGAGGAATGAAGACAAGAAGTGTTGAGGATCTTAACACTGGAACCTGTAGAATGAAGATCTGCTGAAAAAAGAAGGCAACGGGGGACAAAAGACATCATTTGGTAAGTACAATTAGATTCCCCAGGTTCCCTCACACCTAGACATACAAGAATTTTATTTCTAGAAAACACTATTTGTAATCTTTGATCCCCAATGATTCAATGGGCCTTTCTATATAATCACAATTCATCTTTAAATTACTTTGGATTTATCTCAATAACATACACTTAGGTTAAACCTTTACTAAACATGTAAGACATCAGACTTGCTTGTGTATTGTAGAAAAAAAAAGACAAAAAAGAACATGGTAGAAAATATTTACTCCTTAACACACGTATGCAAAGGCACAAACATTAGATCCGAACGGGATAGAATCCCTGAGAAACGTTTACATTTGTATGTTCACTGCTGTGTGAACTACAGGTACTGTATATTATTTGCATCCTGTAAAATCATCAGTTTATTTCTAATCTCAATGTAAGCAATAATTAGAAAGAAATTAAAATCTATTAAATGAGTAAACATTTTAAATGAGCTGGATTATAACAATTTAAACCAATTCTAATGTCATAACTGACTGCACTACAAAGTTATTTGCATATTAAAATAGCAATAACAATTTACAAGTTTTACAAAGTCAAGAGCCTTATTGTAAAGAGAGAGAAACCCCTGAAGAGCATAGACTACCTGCTCTACTAAGCAGAAAATGTTTAGAAACTGCACCTGCACAAACATTTCTTTGAACTCCAGCTGATAATTAGGGGCATATTTACTAAAGATAGAAGTGGTTATTCTTTTGTACATTTTGCCTACTTGTCTAATTCTTCTT
Source organism: Pipa carvalhoi (assembly GCA_021901965.1). Classification (NCBI taxonomy): domain Eukaryota; kingdom Metazoa; phylum Chordata; class Amphibia; order Anura; family Pipidae; genus Pipa; species Pipa carvalhoi. The sequence goes on from JAKJJM010153380.1 coordinate 5,020, forward strand.
ATATCTTCAGGTTGATTTTTTTTTCTCCGTTTTTCACAAAGCCAAGTTTTTCATCAAAATGTTTTTCATTTATACTTGCTGGCATTTACCTACATCAAAATCTCGTTTTTTTTTTTCAGTTCAAATTTTGCTGAAAACTGTTCACTGTATGGGATCTGGCATTAGATGTTTATTTTCGTTCTGGCATTCCCCTTTAGTAAATATAACCCTAAGGTAAGATAACAGGTAATATTCATTCATAACACTGAAGGCAGCTCTGAAACCAGATCAGCGTAATGTTTTGTTTATGGACGCACCATATATTTCATTTATCAGCCTATCTAAACACTAAAATTAATTCATCAACATGGGCAAACTTTAAAGAGACCTAGTAAGCTATAGCAACTGACTAGAATTTGTCTTTTAGCATTATTGCTTCCTTATACCAGAGAATGCCAACTTCTGATTGGTTGCTATGGGTTATTATACTTCTGTAAACGATTTCCTCAACTGATGAAATCCCCTTCATCCACAGCCTTAGGATCAATCTAAATTCAAATCCAGCAAAATGACCTTTGAATTTAACTGAATCCTAAAAAAGACTGACATACTTTGTGATCCTTCACGCTAAATGTAGTTAGACTGTTTTTTTCCTTTGCTGTTGTACTAGCAAGTGACAATCCATATATAGGGTTATTGAATCGTACATGTAACGAATGGTGCATTGTCTACACTTTCTGTTGCTTACTAGATGAACTTCTCATGCTTGCTATATCTAATATTCCCAGCCCTTTTTTCAAGTAAATATACAAAAAGCTCAATAATAAATAAGAAAGACGAAAGTGAGGAATCACAACTGTGAGATTCAGCATTTGTAATAAGGAAGTGTAATATACTTATACAGACTGACGCTGAATTGTGATCAAGCAGCACTGCCATCTCTTGGCTACATAGGAAAATAGTTTTGCCTTAAAATAAAAAAAGAACTGAACTCCCAAAATCCACACAAGTACTTATTTCCTCAAACTGTGCAGGAGTTCAAATATTAACCAGGTGATACACAGGTCTTATAAAATCTTTACTTGTTAAATAAATGAGAATGCTTCCATTAATTATATAGACATCTACACAATTAAGAACTGTACAGTGCATTTATTTTGTTTTCTATCTGGTATGTTGAAATAATCTGTAAACATGCCACTGACAAATGTCCCAGGCGGCATTTAAAGACATGTTTGTGATAGTCACAATAACCAAGCACACTGGGCTGCAGTATTTTCTGCTTACCTCCTTACCATGTGGGGGGTATGAACTACTGAGCCCCTTTGGTGCCTTAAACCCAGCTTTAAATTAGGTTGAATAGAACCTCAAGCGCAGCACTTCATTTGTACACTTTTAACTACGTCACAAAACAAACCAGACCAATATAAACCAAAAACTTGTGTGCTTCCCCCTAATATCCTTATTTTATTATATTATATCCTGATATCCTTAATGCATAATTCACTTAATTTCTGGGCTAAGCAAACTACCTACACTTATTTACACTCAGATATTTAAAATAAGTAATTGACGCTCATAAAACATAAAAACTCATATTTTTTTGTTAATAAAGCTAATGCCTGTATGTATTACTAAGCAACAGTCACAGTGAGTAGTGAACTGCTAAGAGTATCGGTGAAGGAACCAGGGTAATATCATCTCTCCATAGTCAGTAGCATGCAGCGCTGGCCTTAGTGACTCAGAATTTAATACAGAACAGAATTATAGGGAGGAACAGTGAATGCATTTGGCCTGAATGGTTTCTTCCTGTGGCACTGACCTCACTACACTTCCTACTATTTAAATATAATATCTAGGCATGTAACTGGCATTGCATACTACTAAACACAGTTCTGGCACATTCAGGGTAAATCTTTACAGAAGCCAGATGAGGAGAGCGCCAACCAACCCAGTTACCACAAGCAAGCACAAAACTGCTCACCTAATATTTTCAAGGGAGTAACCCCATTTATTGCATGACCAAACTACACAAAGTTTTGGGGTGGCAAACAACACCTTTCATAAAGTTACAAATGTGCAATAACTATGTTAAACTAAAAGATGTACATATATTAAACATGCTTCTATCCTCAGAATTCTCTAAAGTTCACCCACGGCTGAATCATCTAATCTTATACAACTCATAGGATAGTAAGCTAAGAAAAATATTTATATTACCTTTTGTGATCATCATGACGATGTGGAATTATTTAATGGGATTATGGGAAAATATTAACTGTACCTATCACATTCTCTCCAGTTTTGTACTCTACGCCCCACTTTTTTTCTTTTAACTTCATGAAACTCCAAAAATAGATAACAAAAAAAGCAGCCACTGTTTACAATGAATTCCCTAAGCTTCTTCCTCAGTCTTTTTAGTCTGAGTTTAATTATAAACCTACTCATAAAATGCTGAAAGGTGTAATATACATGTGAATGACATGTCTCACCAATAATATCTACACTAAATACCAGTTTTAGAATTTAAAAGAGAAGTGAACAGCATACATGCTAGCTCCAGTGCTCTTCCCAGTTGTGTAGTTGACTCTTTCCTTTGTATCCCAAAGATATGACATATATAGATGAACAATACCTGGGTAGTTCCATTAATGTAAAACAACAGGAACTTGGATTCAACAGAGCATGTGTTATTTCCAATATTCCAGAATAAAAAAATTCTTATTGATAAAAATGACATCAGTAGATGGAATCATTTTACATTCAAACAGGTTTAAGACTTTGGTCACCTTCAGACGTGTTTCTTCTTTGCATGACCAGTCTGCTGTGTCTGCCACTTTACTCTGTATTGCTGAATGGCTCAGAGACAACTGAGAGATATCTCTAGTCACTTTCATTATCTGTTCTTCATCTGTGAGGAGATTCTTCTGTATACGAAGGATATCTGCTTTATGGCTTGCCATAGCTTTGGAGCTGGAAAACACAAACCAAACTAAAAGTAAAGGTTTGTGCCATATGGTTATATATATATATATCCAATATATTCCTCTCTTGCTTTAGAATTTAGATTGAGTTTATTCATGATGTATAATTGAATTCTGGGTTTTAGTAAAGTAAAGGTGCATAACTTACTTATTGCTTAAATTTTTTAAAATGTAGCTGTCCAACTGGCATAAAGAGCAATCCTTTAACCAATGCATCTTTAATGTGCTACATACCAGCATTGAGTACACTAATGATGCCAATATTAGCGGAAGAAATTGTATTTCAGACTAACTTGCATTTAAACTGAGTGGACAACTAAACAAGTGGCAGACTGCTAGGTGGGCTATGAATCAGTGCAAGATCTGTCAACTGGTTGGGGAACAGAGCGAATAATAGACAAACTAAAGTACAGTGTAAAAGATGGGCAACTGAAACATTTTCTGAATATCGGGACCTATGGGCAACATGTGGGATAATTAGTAAAATTTAGTGTGATAACTGCACAACTGGGAACACTATTGTGCACTGCAAATATGGAGGATAATAAATAATATGTAGTACAGCAAATAGTTGGGACAATGAGGAATCTGAAGTGTAACTATTTGGTATCTGGTGGCAGATGATGGCTAACTTGGTGGGCAAGTAAGCAATGATTATTTTAACTGACAGACCAATGGATTTTCTACTGGATATTGTGCAAAATAACCACTGTGTGGTATAATGTGAACACTGAGCATGAATTTGGGTACTGCTTTCATTTCTGATCAAGTTTTTATTTTGTCTAAACCAGCCCTGCCTTTATAAATATGCACCTATATGTGCACATCAGCATTGTTCTGGCTACCCTTTAACAAATACTAATGTGAAAACTTTCAGAAGCTTAAAATGTTTTATAAACTGGAAAGCATATAATGTTGTAAGCTATAACACACTAGCAACGGGACCTTATTGCAATCAAGGAGTGAATTAAAATAAATATGCAACAGGGTCCAAACATGTTAAGATGGGAACAGCCTTCTGTAAATATTTACATTAAAAAGCACCTGACTGTGATTTATCACTGTTGCATCTCCCAGGATTCCTACTTATAGCCACAGGTTGAAGTCTTCAGACCTTAATGTACAAATGCAGGGTGGCGGGAATGCTTACTAGTTTGGGTATAATTGGACGGCTTAGGATGACAATATAAAACACGTTTTGGATAGGTACGTAATGTATATGTATTCATTTGTCCTAAGACACACCAGAGATCACTTCATTTACAAATGGAAAAACAAGGCTTGTTTGAGAGAAAATAGAGCTATGATCACAAATGCACATGAGGCCCCCTTCACAGTGAAAATCTGTATAGTTGTACCCATAATTTTTTTGCACATTGCTAAGTAGCCCACCAAGCTTTCCATAATTTGTACTGCCCAGCATCCAACAAGGGGCTCATGCCCTGCATAGCATCCCACTTAGTTGCATTGTGCAGCAGCTCATTTATTTGCCCTACATAGCAGCCCATGTAGTTGCACTGCAAAGCAGCCAGTGCAGCTGCTCATTAGCTGAACTGTACAACAGCCCATGTAGTTTCTGTACACAGCAGCCCACTCAGTTGCACTGTGTTAGCAGCCCATGCAGGTTCACTGTGCACAGCCAATGAAGTTGCTCATCAGCTTCACTGTACATAGCCCACGCAGTTGCCATTTACTTCCACTGCTTAGTATTCCAATCATTTGCTCATAGCTTTGCTTATGCTTAGAAGTCCAGTGAACTTTGATTAAGAAGATGTCTGCTCCCTAAAAGGACCATGCACATGAAAGAAAAGTTTAGAGCTGCAGAAAATGGACTGGAGATTTGAAATCTTGACCTCCCCAGCTGTATGTCCTGTAAATACCTTGACATATACCTTTTAGAAGTGTATGGGCGAAATTTATTAAGCCCGAAAAGACTTGAATCGTTGGATTTGAGTCTTTTCGGGCTTAATTTGGTAAGTTTCTCGCAGGAGGTGATCCACCCGTGGGAATCTTGTTTTCCAGATTGTGGAAGTCGGTATTTTTCGATTTCCATAATCTGGAAATCAGGTATTTCCACCGAAAAAGTAGCCATAACTTGTATGGCTACGAAAATTTTCGGTGGAAATACCCGTTTTGCAGATTATGGAAATCGGAAGTCTTTCCAACTTTATTAAATTTCGCCCTATGTGTCTAAACATTAAAAGTATATATTATAATATTCATTGGTCTCTACAAAGGGATTAGAGTATGCTGCTGGTCAGATTGAGGTCGACAAGAGATGCATTTGCTTTAGTTATGTTGCTCAGAAGTAATTTTTTTCCAAAAATGAATTTATATAAGAAATTTGTTTTTTTGTTGTAGGTTGTACATATCTTTTTTTATTTTTTTATTTTATGCCCAAACACTGTTTTATACCTAAAAATATATCAACTGGATTTACATAACCTGTTTTTCATTTTTGTTGATAAGTCTTCATTTTCAAGCACAAGTGTCTTATTTTTATATTCCAAATCTCGTAGTGCATGAAGTTTGTTATGAAGAAGATTTTCCAAATGAGATAACTGAGACTGAAGATGAGATTTCTGGAATAAAATGATAGCGATTAATAAAACGAAGTTTAAACATTTATATTTTTAAAGCACATTGAAAACTTTATCAATAGTAGTAACATTGAGGGGGTCATTCCGGTAGCTCCGAATTTTCAGTCCCGAATTCACTTATAGCGAACTCCCATTATAAAGTCGCGACCGCGACAATTCTCCCATTATAATAT
>JAKJJM010153460.1:0-11398 GCA_021901965.1 Pipa carvalhoi
TATATATATATATATATATATATATATATATATATATATATATATATATATATATATATATATATGTCTAATGTAGGATTGCGGACCTGCTAATGTCATTCACTGTGAGTATAATGGATAATGAGATAGAAGGTCTATTAATATTTGATACATAAATTGCTCTCTGTCCATACGGCCCATTTAGGAAGTATGATCACATCGTTTTCTCCAAAGGGTAGTGTTTGTATAATGCAGGCAACAAACAGCTACATCAGATTACATTACATTTCCATGTACTGTCACATAATTCAATTATCCTACCTAACCAACTCCAGGTCTCTCTCCTCTTAGTGCTATACCAGTGAAAGAAACTTGCTAATTTAAAGTTTAGTAGTCATTGCCTTTAAAGAAACATCTCCAGTTATTTAAATGCTGCACCCCCAATAAAAGAAGGGGTTTAAAATATAGATGCCTGGTAGTTAGGAGCTAACACTATTCCATAATGAAATAAACTAAAATAGAAGATATTTAGGGAGGGTAGAAAAATAAAAGAAGACTGGCTTCAGGCTACTGCACTGTAAGGCGAAGTCGTTTATTTGGTAACACATTTTAGAGTACATACTATAACCGCAAGCTAAAATATTTTTGCACGGCTTAACGATGCTTTAGAAGCATGTTGACTGTTTTGCAGCATTCCATTCGGAAGGTCATAACGTTATCGTTAAGTTTTATTTATTTTTTTCTACATACGATTTACTGTTGAGATCCCTAACAGACAGTGATGGTAAATAATAATAAATAAGACAGGTAAAAAGAGAATTCTAAGTAATGCTTACATACAGATTTGTGTTACTGATACACGCAGAAAGCTTTGCGGATAGACTGGGGATCAGCGGCCAGTATCCAGTGCCAGACAGGCACATTATCTCTATCAGTAGCATAGAGTTCTACATGGGCCCCCAGCGTAGCCAGAAACCCCCTCACCCACTCATACATCTCTCGGGTAGATCGTGCTCCAGGTGGGGAATCTCGGGCTGTTTCCACGCACGCCGTAAAGCAGACTTTTTAATTGACGTGAGAGCAGTGTGAGCACTGCCAGGGATCCTAAACTAGTATCAATCCTAATTCTAAATAATCAATCCACCCGTCTCCTCTGTAGGGCTGCCCGATCCCTTCTCTGCCCCAGCTTGTGTTAATATTTTGTCTTTTTCTCCCTCTCCCTGTGGCTCTTGTTTGCACACAATGCTATTTCAGGATAGTCATTGCAACGTGCCATCCTTGTCCTTCCAGGTTCAGGCACAGTTGCAGTTGGACAGCGCCGTAGCGCACGCACATCACCATCTGCATCCTCACCTGACGGCGCACGCCCCCTACATGATGTTTCCGGCTCCACCTTTTGGCCTCCCGTTGGCGACACTTGCTGCAGAGACTGCGACGGCTGCGTCAGTGGTAGCGGCTGCCGCTGCTGCTAAAACAACCAGCAAGAACTCGAGCATTGCAGATCTCAGACTGAAAGCCAAAAAACACGCAGCTGCACTGGGACTGTGACTGGCACTTCATGGGCTCTAATCGACCGGGGCCCAACAGACATTATCCTGTTTCCCCCTATTTATGACCTGGAATCTCCACTCAAGACCCTGGCTGGTTTGAAAACTCTGTGGGATTTAAAAGGCTCCATGTAATGGAGAGGCGTTTAACTGCCCATTTAATGGTGGCCCTTCCTGTGGTCTCCTTACCTATGAAGTATCTTGACCAGTATGTCAACTAATAACTTTTATTAGAGGACACAGCACGGAGACAGAACATTAGCTATATTTCTTAAACTAGGAATTAGGGATTTTTTTATGCTAATGTATGAGAAAATGTCATTTCTGGAAGCGCACATATTTTTTTTTTCTGCTGTGGAACTTGAAAGGGAAGAAAGACTAAAAAAAAAAAGAGATAAAAACGTCAAACGATGGGACATGAAATGACAGGGAATGGATGAGATTAGATGTTGGGAAGTTCACAGGTTTTGACACTGACCATTTTTGTGCAAAGTTCACTTTAATACAAGGAATTTGACAAGTGAGGCGGGCCTCCTTATGTCTGTTCTTCTGGATGCGGGGATAATTCTGGAAGAATAATCAGATTTAAATGAGTAAAGACTATTTCTCTTGCAATTTCTTATGGGGAAGTGTATAGGTGACTCTATAGCAAATTTCTGGTTTGCATGTTCTTGCCATATCATTGATGCTGTTTTTGACTCACTTGCACTTCATCCTCAATTTAAAGTAGAGGGACTCAACTAAAAGAAATACACTAATGCCAAAATACTGTATTTCTTATAGAAAGAGAATTTAATAATAAAAAAAAAAAGTTGTTCCCCTGTATTTTTAACGCCAGGACGTGTAACTGCTTGTCTTTAAACTGTCTGTGAACTACAATTTCATTTCTCAAGGGTGCTGGGAGATGTAGTTCATAAACAGCTGTTAACCATTTTGGCATTATATAAAGAGCCAGGTTAATGACAGTAATGCTGATGTTGTGGTTTAGAAATTGTTCAGTTCTGCACACAATGGCACCTGTAGTCCATGATGCAATTAAAGGGGAACTTCAAGTATATACAAAAATCCACCAAGTTGTATTGGAGATTAAATACATTATTTTCCCAAAAAGTCATTATTTCTCATATGCTTGATTCTGATTTTCATATTTTTTTTACTATGTGTCTTGAACCTTAGTTATTTTTTTCCTCAAATGAAGTCAAACCTGGCTGTTGTCTGTTCTGTCACTTATTTTTAATTACTGACTAGGCAACTGTATGCCAGTTTGCGACTCATAACTGGTTGGTGAATCAAGAAGTAAAATTTTAAAGAATGAATCAAAATGAATCATTTATTTAACATCCAATACAACTTAGTGTTTTTTTTTTTATTTGGATGACAGTTTCCATTTAAGGATCTAACACAGGAACCGGCAACTTGTAACCCTCTTGCTTTTGTTGAAATATGAAGGCCACATGTTGCCAATTTCCAATCTATTAACCCCTCTGGATCTTACCTAGGAGTGTACTGTATTAAAGCTGAGATTTAATGCACAATCCATGATAGCCTTTGGCTACATGTAATATATGTTAATACACACGAACAAAGTTTATTTTGGTTACATTGTGAATTGATAGTCAATTGTTAGCATTTGCATTTTAATTTCATAAAGGGTGTATTCTATTCAAGTACTCTGTGATCTTTATTTTGAATACATATAAATATTTAATGTGGGTGCCCTGGAAGAGGAATTGTTATCAAAGTTTGCTAGCAAACATTATTTCAAGACTTTTGACAAAAAAGGATAAATAAAAAAAAAATAGAAAAACAATTGAGTGGGGGGAGCTCTTCTATAAGTCGGTCTTTGTTGGTGGGCTTTGTAATTATTTGTTCTCCATGAAAACAAGTTATTTATATATACAATATTTTTTCCCAGTGTGCTTTTAACTTATTTTACACCACTTTGTATGTTATTACTGCATTACATCTGATGTTGGTACATTTTGAAATCACTCAGGTTTTTTTCATCTTGTGTTTGGTGACATAATTTTAGTTCTATAACATGAGGCTAAAAGGGGTGGAAGCAGTGAATATTTATTTCTTGGTGATGACGATTTGGTACAGTTAATATTAAATTATATATGGGTATTTACCCTCTGTACTTGTGGCTTTATTTACATATAAATGCAGTTGAATAAGACATTGGAAACACATTTATAAATTTTGTTGGAACCTATAAAGCAGGGCATACATGATATCATTTTAACAAACATTTGGCTATAATGACAGATAATGCTTTTTACCAAAAAGAATCATTTTGAAATATTGTTTTGTAACAAAGTGATCATAACATTATCTAGAAAAATCACAAAACAAAATCACACCGTGTATCAGTACAACCATCAAAATTGTTTTGTAATGGAAAAAAATGTTACTTTTAAATTGAAATTTCTGACTTGTAATTTTTTTTTTTGTGTTTGTTTTTCCTCTTTCATACTTGCAGTCATCCGTTGTTTTCTTTGGAACTTTACTTAATACATACTAATAAAGTGCCCCAGAAAGACCAATTTATAAGATGGCTGCAACCAGTATTGAGAAGAACGACTCAAAACAAAAATGAGGAATTCAAATTCCAAAATGATATTTTTATAATTACTGCATAGGAAATAATAACTGTCATGTCAATTCAATGGCAATTTTATTTTTCTGGTATTAGTGGAGCTTTAAGTTGGTTCTATTAACTCCACCACCATTACAATATGTACATAAAAGTTACAATATTTTCTAGATTAAACATGCTATAATATGTATGTTTCTACTCCGTAACCCATAAGAAGCATTTTAACTTGAGTTTATTGATACTTTGTGTCCTGCCCTACCCAGCAGAATTTCCACAAGGAAGTGGAACTAAACTATAAACAGTACTGCTGATCATTTGCATTTATTTGGCATTATGGATCTTTTCATAAATTTGCAACAAATGATATTAACATTTTTTGTGATATTTTGTTAGGAAGGTGAATACCAGTTTTTTGAGCGATAAAATGTGCATGGATTTCTGTTGTATATTGAAGCGCTGCAACAGATTTTTTTTTGCATCATATAAAGATGAAAAACAGTTGTGCATAGAATATGTTTCGCTTTCATCTCATCAAAGTGAAATATCTTGGCTCCTAAGTTACTCTCCAGAAATAATCTTTCCCACTCTGATTGCAAAAATGATATTTAGTAAAAATAAATAAATAAAGAAATACATTAGAATTATGTGTGTGTATACATATAATCAATCCACACTCTTTAGTTAGAAAGATAAGTTTGTTATGCCAGGTGGTTCTGGTAATAATGAAAATAAAATGTCAATCTTTTTGACTTAAGATTACTTGCTATACATATAACTGATGTGTTACAGGACAAACACAGCCATTTATTATTCTATATATATATTTATATGGGTGTGTGTCTCCAAGATCAGATAGCAATACTATCCCATATGAGAATGCAAGAGTGCCCACTAAACTAAAAACTAAACTGTTCATGCACATGTTACACTGTAAAGTTTTGTATCGGTGAATAGCACAACATGATCTTGGGTTTGAAATGTTTGTTTTTCTTGCCAAATTAAATAAAATGCCCAGCCGACGTCTACCTTGGCCTCATCCCTGTAATGCCATAGGTCATGGTTTTAGTAGCTGTAGGTTTTTTCATTTATTAATCATTTTCAATAAATCGGTGAAAGGCTTAGCTCACATTAGGTTTCATGTAACATACTTTTGTCCTAGGCAGCTTCACATGAATTGTTTGTTCTTATTTGAATTGTATCCTGCCAGCTTTATTTATAAATGCCCAGCTGGAAGCTCCAGGGCCCCTATAGCAGATCAATGCTGTTGACATTTCCTGCACAATTTTACATGGTTGTTTACACAGAAAGCCATTTTCACCAGCAAGTGTCTATATAGATACTTATTTTTTGGTTTGAAGAAAGTTAAAATTAAAAAAATATTTTAAATAATCTAGTTGTATTTAAATTCTACATGGCAATGAAATAGCAGTTGTAAAAATGACCCAGTATTTTACTAAAACCAGTTTGCTTGGTAAATGGTTATCTTTCTGGTTTTGTGGCTGATTGAAGTCTGAATTGGACTGTCAATGTAAATTTGCTTCACTTGGGGTCCTACTACTCCTACTCATTATTATAATAACATAGTATATATACACATACACAGAAAGGGTAGTTCTTTCCCTTTAATAAATATGAAATTGGTCTATTTCTGTCTATAGAGATGAAATAGAGGTGTTTTAAAGTCAGACCATATACATTTCTAGCAGAGTATTAACTCTTTAGTCCATAAATTACCCAATCTAAGGGGCTTGTTCATGAAAGTAAGAATTCTAATGTCAAAGTGAATTCTCATCACTTCTGGTTGCTATGTTCCAATTCTCTTCTTCTTATTCATTATATAGAGGATTCCCATAGTGAAGACGCAACTGTGTCAGAAGCCATCTCTTGTGTAGTGTGGCAAAATCAGTCAGACAGTAGGAGCCCTGCCATCAGCCCCCAAATTTTCCACTTCAAATGTAAAACTGGCGAATGTGACACAATATGCCTTGTTGAATTCACTACTGTGACAGACTCCGATGCTTGATGAATACTTGAATTACCTGTGCACGCAAAGTGGTGTGAAGTCCTCTGTAAATCCGCGACTGTTGTAAGCTGTTGAATTAGTCTCTGATTCACTACATCGTAGAGTTTGCTGAATACCCAAATATGGAGAAGTGGCAAATAAATGTGAATTCACACCTTTATGCAAATATTTGGCCATTTATGAAAAAGCCCCTGAATCCTCAGGTAGAAAGCATTATGAATATCTGAAGATCTAATAAGATTCAATATTTATAAAATAACTGTGAATCAAATGCATTTCTCACAAAGAAAAACAAAAAAAGCTATCAAACAGCCATGAGAAAGTGCCTGAAACCACTTGAAACCATTTTATTAGCATGTAAGATTCTCTGATATAAAATGATGCATTTCTCCTCCTTCTATACATGCTTCGTAGAACAAGTCATTTCCGTGCAATAATAAACAGGCACATTATTTAACTTGTTGATGTCACGGTCAATACAGTGTCCGTCTATCTTCTGCTCAGTTACAGGATCCAGTACTACAATGAGAAAATATGCAATTCAGCAACAGCTAAAGGTCTGCTAGATTGACATCCCTGCATTTAGCTATTAGAATGCTCTAGTAACCCAAGAGTTCAGAGTTCAATGTAATGATGCTGTTATCCTTTTCAACCAATCTATTAGTGAAAGAAATTTTCTAAGTACAAATGGCACAGAAATTATAGCTAACTGATTTGCGACCTGTATCTTGCCATCATTTATTCATGACTCACATGTTTCTTGGGAAAATCGTACAATTTTGGATTTGTTCCTGTGACTCATTAAATTATTTTCTTTTATATGCTTGTAATATCTCTCTGGATAGAGGTGAAGTAGACATATTGTAAAATGCAGCATGTGACAGTTTAATACAGCACATTTGCTGCACTATTTATGACTGTAAATGCCTTGTGATACAGTGGCAGTGGCCGGTACATATGGCTATGGTTATTTAGATAAGGTGAAGGGCAACTGCAAACATTTAGGGAAAATGTTTTACTAGACATGGGAGTGTGGCATTAAATGTGTACTGGAGATGGAATATAGAGCCCTAACAATATGACCTCAGTAAAGCCTGTCTTTGGGACATATTCATGAAAGTCTGAACAATCGCACAAAGGTTCGAATTCACGTTTATTCCTTGATTCCTATGAAACTGTATAAACGAGATGTCACTAAAACTATCTTAGGTTAATATCAAAATACTATTAATAGGCAGGATTGAGTGTAAGGAATAATATTGTCCCCCCTTTTTTCACATTTTAATCACCACTGCAGTCACCGTATTAAATTCGCCTACAATACTAGTGTTTTTTACATCATTTATATGTGACAGTACTTCTAGCTCATATTGTCACTTGGTCATTATATTTTCTTTGTCATTTGAGGACAGTCACCTTCCTCCAAACAGGAACCCTGCCATCAACCCCCTACTTCACCACTTTGATCTGGCAAGTCAAACTGGCAAATTTGGAACAGTGCGCCCTTTGTGATTTGCCACTTCTACACACTCCAACACTTGATAAATAGGTGAATTACACATGCATGCAAAATTAGATAGATGTTTAAATCTATGACTGTTGTAAGCTGACAAATTGGTTACCAATTTGCTGAATTGAGGAAGTGTCGAATGGATGCAAAATTTGGACAATTTACCTGACTGTTTGCACCTTTATGAATAACACCCTACAGGGGTTATTCTGTAAAGTCCGAATTGTAGTGTAAAGGTCTGAATTCGCTAGCTAAAGACAGTCGCAATAGACTGCTACTGTCGTAGTCGCGACTTTATAATGAGAATTTTGTCGCAGTCGCGACTTTACAAAGGAAATGTCAAAGATGGAACTTTAAATAAAATTGTTGTGGTCGCGACTTTATAATGGGAGAATTGTCGTGGTCACGACTTTATACTGGGAATCCACTGTCTGCAAAATTCGACAGTCGAATTCTCACTTTACAGAATGACCCCCTAAGTGTTGCTTTCCAGATCACACTTGCATCATTGTGTTTTTCTCTCTTCTATCTGCTATCCATAGTATTTAAAACTCTGGATTACTTCATTACAAAATGATCAAATTAATTGTAACATCTACTCATACAGCGTATGGAACTTTGGACCATTGCAGCACCCTCTGACTACAGCCATCTTGTTTTAACACTAAGGTCTCGTTCAGACTACTGATTTTGAGTGTCCAACTCGAGATGCACAACAGTCATATATCTTTATACATAAGAGAATGTTTTATCATTAACGTGGCTCAAACAAATTTAGTAAGATAGCAGACAGGCAAACATTACAGTGAATTAGAGGAACAGTTTATTCACCAACAGTTACTTGCCAGTTTATTTGGCACTGTCAAATAAAAAGTTAAATAAATGTTTTTTGCAGGAATTATTTACCAGTTACTATCCTTTTCAATTTACAGACAATTTATTAATGAAGCTCTTTCTCTCATCTGCTTCAGCTTTGAATCTTAAAGTGCACCTGTCACCTCAAAAACACTAATCCTAAGTTAGGTTATACTAAAGAAATATACGTTTTTATAATATATAAGTATTTTAAAAAATGTACCTTTAAGCACCTTTTCTCTCTGCCATCTCCCTGTCAGCCTGACACGAGTTGGGGTGGGTGGAGCTTAATGATGATTGACATTACAGCTCAGCCAATCAGATCCCAGCTAGATCGTGATTTAAGGGATGTGATTGGAGGAGCTATAATGTCAATCATTAAGTCCTGCCCACCCCAACTCGTGTCGGGTGTCAGGACTGACCCCCGCATTCACACACCCTTTAGACAAGGGATCTGATTGGAGGAGCTGTAATGTCAATCATCATTAAGCCCCGCCCACACCAACTCATGTTGAGCTGACAGGGAGATGGCAGAGAGAAAGCTGCTTAAAGGTACATTTTTTAAAATACTTATATATTACAAAAATGTTTATTTCTTTAGTACAACCTAAATTAAGATTACTGTTTTTGAGGTGACAGGTGTACTTTAAACCAGGGAGTTAACTGAAAGACTTGAGAATTCTGAATAACCAATCAGAGACTTGTAAGTGTGTAACCTCACAGAACCATTAGCTTTTTTCAGATTTTTTTTTCAGAATACTTAACAGTGGTGATTAGATGGACAAATAACTGTTCAAGTCTGGACTGTTCCTTTAAACATGTTTGTAAGTGTTAAGTATTGCAAATAGTTTATTAAATGTTTCACAGTTTAAGACCAATTGTGGCTCATTAAAATGTTCAGTGCAGTGCATTTGATTGGACAAACACAAGACAAAGTCCAATCAGATTCAACAGATCCTGCAGGGTCAAAGGGGCTAGACTTACAGGTCAAAATGGAATTCTTTCTAAGAGAGACTACAAAGGGAATGTGTAAATGTATTATCATTGCATTGAAACTAGGAGCTTACAGCTGTTAAGGGTAATGTTAGGTTAATTGTTACGAGCAGGTTGCCAGCTTTCCACTGCTTCTTATCTGGGTGCTTCTCTAACACATTTCTCTGCTGCTTTAATTTATACCGCTACCTTAACTACTTTTTAAAATTAAATTTTTTTTACATTTATTTTTAGCAGATAGAATGTTTTGTTCTGTTTTATATTAAAGAGAGCTTTAATGTAGGTTTCAAATTACAACAGAACAGTAACATACAGCAATCAATAGGTATAATTTGGTTTGATAGAGAAGTTAAGCCAACTGTAGAAATTCCTGATTGGTTATGTGTTACTGCACTGCTGCAAATTTTACACATTTTCCAATGAGCCTTCCTAACTCCAAAGAATAGTCATAGGATCCTAGTTATGTCCCTTTGCCCTTGGACAAATAGTGCACAGCAGGCAGGGCTTAAACAATTTCCTCCTTACTCATTATTTTCTACGAAGTTTCTTGCAGGTGTTGCTTTAAATGTCTTCATTTTTTTCTGGATTGCACCTAAAAATAAGCTTTAATATGAGAATACTTTTTAACTGCAATCCATACTACACTGAATTACTCTCTTACTATCTGTGTTTGCAAAATTAAAAGATAGCACTACTTGTATAGTAAGATTCAAAGGAAATGGGTTTAATTCCAGCTGCTGAAAATTCAAAACTTCTACCACCCCAAAGGGTCGCAGATAAATGTTGCCAGTTGTATTCCTAGAGGAACTACTGCTAGACCCAGAGCTGGATTATCCACAAGGCAAGCTAGGCTTCTGCCTACGGCCCATCTACTAGGAGGGGGCCCAAACATAGTTCCTTGCCACAATATCATATCATTAGGTATGCAGTTAGATAAAGACTGGGCCACAACAAATTATCTGCCTAGGGCCCCACTGTGTCTTAATCCATCTCTGGCCAGAGTTTACTTATTCACACATACTGACCAAAATATCTTACTAGTGTCAGGGGTGATCAACAGAAAATGGGACTAAATGATCCAAAATGCAAAAAAGACATTAGGCACTGACTTACATGCACACAAAAAAAAAACCCCACAATAATATAGACATTTATAAATATATCACTGCAGTTTACTACAGAATAAAATCTTAAAGGAACAATTATCTGCCTGTCTATTTGTCACTATGAAATAAATTCATTTTGCTGTATATATTATTTAATAATGCAATTTCTTCTTAATTTACTGCCCATTTTTAAAGAAGCTCCTTCTCTTTCTCTCCTACTTCCTCTTCTGCAGTTCAGTTTGGAATCTTTAGACAGTAACTGGACTAAATGCTTGAGTAACCAATCAGTGCACCCTCACAGAGTTACTGCCCACCTGCTTCTTTCTGTTTGTGTACTTAAGAATTCTCAAGCCTGTGGATCAAGTCGCTGACTTGATATTCCAAATAAATCTTCTGAAGCAGAAGTAGGTGAAAGAGGAGGGGCTTCTATAATAAAGTAGCTATAAATTCAAAACTACAGAAAATAAGTAAATATTACATATTACAAGAAGCATATATTCTACGTAATTTGTATACACGTATTCATTCATATGGATGATATTTAATTTTATTTCAAGCAAACAGAATTGCAGCTTCCATTCAATTTATGTTAAAATGTACATTAGGAAGACTGTTGTGAAGATTAACCTAAGCTGATACATTTTACTGATCATCTTAAGAAACATAACATGAAAGTATCTAAATGATGATCAGTTACTCCGGTTACTTACTCCTGAGGAAGCTGCGCGAGGACGCGGGGAAACGCGTTGAGTGGAGAGATCTGATTGTATTATTTAAAAGCGATTT
>JAKJJM010153523.1:0-11221 GCA_021901965.1 Pipa carvalhoi
ATCTGCACACACAGGCACGCAGGTAGGTAAAGAACCTAATTTAATGGACCACAGATGCAGGATACAGCAACGTTTCGGGGGGTAAGACCACCCTTCGTCAGGCTGGTGGGTGGTCTTACCCCCCGAAACGTTGCTGTATCCTGCATCTGTGGTCCATTAAATTAGGTTCTTTACCTACCTGCGTGCCTATGTGTGCAGATTCTTTTTCCTTACTTCATAACTAAATAATATCAATAGTTGACATGTGCCCATGAGATCTTAGGTATAGATCATAAAGAATACTGTATCATATTAGCACTATGCTGAGACTGATCTTACAGGTAACTGATAATATTTCTTTGAGATTGTAGCCCAATAGTGCATATAACATGTTAAATTGGGTATTCAAAAGGAATCAAACAACCGTATTGTTGAAAGGGGCTTTAGTAAGATTGCTTGGAAGTGTCAAGTGACACAATTGCCTATAACTATGGTGGAATATAGTTACAAATTCCAGGCACCTAATAAGTTCTATACAGTAATGTTGTGACAGTTGCAAAGTTTTAGTTGTGTGGCTGATGATATATTATTTGCCTCTAACCTATCTCAAAGATGGGGCAAAATGCCCTTAAAACAGTTTGATAAACACTTCTATTAATCAAAATTTAAACATAAGTTAGGACGCAGCATGAGTTCCCCCCCCCCCCTAAATTCTCATGCTTAACCTATTTCAACTGCCTTATGCCTTAGAATGCCTAAGGATGATCAGGGTTATTAATCAACAAGGGTAATCAGTAACAGAGTTCTAGTAACCTATAGCAACCAATCAGAAACTAGTATTTACTGTTAGTAGAAAGTAAGAATTGTGAAAAGCAACCTCTGATTGGTTACAATTTATTACTAGACCTCTGTAAAGTTTGCCTCTGTTGATGAATTCCCCTCAGTGTGTCTTAGTTGAATCTTGTTTGGGTGCTGTGACTGATGCTGCTATTTGACACATCTGAGGTCTGCACCACTTTTTCATAATAAAGTCATCCCTATGACATTAACCAAAAAAAAAATAAAACAAATGCATATCAGCCTAGAACCACTTAGATGAATCTTAAGATGATGGTACCAGAATCTCCTTTTATAGATAAATACCTGGAATTGATGTGAGAGAATTAATGCTTGAGTTTAGGCTACTCTATGTCCGGAATCAAGTATTTATTGGTAATTAACATTACCACAGAAGAATTGAAGCTGTTCTAAAACTGAAAAGCTAAACTGCATTTTTGAACTTGTTTTAATGGTAAATAAGATATTAAAAGACCAGTGATACATATTCTTTAACTGAATATCTCAAGGTAAAAGGAATCTCTATTAATCTTAATAGGATGACCTTGTGTCGTTTGGCCAGCCCGAGGTATAAAATGTTCCCAAGAGAGTTTTTTTGTTTTAATTGACCTTGAATATTGTAGAATGTAGATTAACACTGCCTCTTCTGTGTCTTCTACAGCTTAGAACATTTTTCTACTATTTTATTATTTGCCCATTTGTAAAGTTGTTAAGTTACCTTTATGTGTGTTAGCAGTACCATTTATTCTTTAAAACCTGCTCCTAAGACCTTTTCTATTATGATATATTTAGGAAGTTATATTTTTTTGTATTGATTTTATTCTTTATGTTAGTGGACCCTGCAATCACTGGTTCTTTGTGGCACTGTATCTTTGCATAAAAGCCATATTAATAAAGCTTTTATCATTGTACCTTATCATTTCTGTCCATTTCCCCTTTTATTATGACTGGTGTTTGCCAAAGTACTTTCTGCTTTTTGGTTAATTTAAAGGACTCTCCGGCAGAAACTCTCAAAATAACAGAAGAAATGCAACAAAAATTTAAAAAATATGGTAAATGCAGATAATAAAAAAAAATTGTATCCCTTTGTATATTTCCCGTTATATATTTGTTGCATATAAATCAAAGTACAGCTATTCAAGGTATGCTTTTATGCTAGACTTCCATAGAATTCAAAAAATGGAGTCCACTTTTTTGTACTTATCTTAACTTCTAATTAATAGAATAATTACCAATTATATACTTTCTTATAATTACTTGTATCCATTATACCATTTCCCTTATTTCAGTTACCTGACGTAGGGAGGCAATTGCCCCCCAAAATGTTGTTTTGTCACTGCTTATCACTGGTCAGTAAAATATTTGGTTATATACCAGTCTATGTGTGTGCAGCTTTTGCTCTTATATCCCTGTATTGTTTGATTCTGGGAGCTACAGCCTGGCTCACATGAAAGCTAGCACCACACTCTGATTAGACATTGTTTGGTGTGCATTCATTCCTTCTCTCAATCTGCATAGTTATGCCCACCCTTGTCCCATTGGTTCTGTAATAAGCAAGAAACTGATATATATATATTCAGTATTGCTTGAGACTAGAGAAAAGGAGGACAGACCTCTTGAAAGCTTGTCTATCTAAACTGACTGTTAATCCATTAAAAAAGGTATCACCAAGTATTACAATACTCTTTTTTTATACATTTCAGATGCTTTGGTTCTGGATAGAATGAATCCGTGGTGCTTAATGTACCTACCAATTTTCATGAACTTTTGAATCCATGTTGTCTGAAATACATATATTTTAAAGTAGCTATCTATTCATCTTGATTACATTTCAATAATCATGTTAGTTCTTAATCTTTACTTTTGCTTTCTGTCTTTTCTCTCCATACTACTTGGGATTTTCTAGCACTAGCCAATATCAAGACAAGGCATTCTGGACAGGTGTACCAAAATATGCCCCTTCCGTACCACACACGCCTACACACAATTACATCCCAGAGTACCCATTTATGGTTTTTTTGGAACCACCCTAGGCAATTGCACCTTTTGCTTAGCCCTAGTCCCTACTCTCAGAGAGGCAGTATTAAAATGGGTGCAGTTTATATTTTTTACGTAATCTGGCATGTTTTATCCCTAAAACCTTTTTTGTATTTCCTACAAAGTTGCACATTTATTCCAAAATGTCAAATCTGCCCATCATTGTGGCTGCAGTAGACTGAGATCATAACTGTTTGATACACAAGTAAAGTAGTGGCTTGCAATTTGCATTTTGAGTGCATCTCAGCTGGATCACACTAGAAAATACAAACATGTTAAAATGCTGGCATGCACAAGAGAGCATTTTGCAGTGCACTGTAAATATTTGCACACAGTTCTAGAAAATCATTCCAATACTTTGTTGACGTGAATATTAATAAAAAAAGGTGCATTAAATTAGTTTTCACATTTCAAATGGCAACTCTGAAGCAGCAGATAGTATATGAAAGTGAATGCACATCCAATTAATATGCTGTAGTACTGTGGTGCTAATTTCTCTGGATACTTGGTAGTATCAATTGCATAACATCCAATGGAAAAATAAAAAAGTACACACACTGAAATAGTGGTATTTAACCTTACTTTACTTCACCACTGTGTAGATATCAAGAAAACAAAAACAACGTTTCGGGAGCAGTAGCCTCCCTTCGTCAGGTACTCTGAAGCAGCAACCATCCTTTACCAGCACTCTGTCTTATTTTCTTTTCCCTTTACCTGATCTAATGTCATAGCCTTATAATAGCATGTCTTTGAAATAACTGTCTGTATTTGTAATCAGTTTACTTTATTTTGTTGTACACAGCTCCTCAAGTCTAATTTTCTCATAACAGTGTGGTTTAATCAAACACCCCAAGTAGCCTGTAATTGGATGCTTATGTGTGGAATATGGTTGCAATTACCAAAATGGACTAATGACATTTGGAAATCATTAATTGCACATAAATGTAAATAACTTGTAAATGTGCATAAATGCACAATACCTCACTATGCATTGTGCATATTTTTTTTTCATGCATTGGTCAAGCATTTTGTAATCATTGTAGACGGAAACGAGTAAACTGGTGCAAACTCGTACAAGAGAAATGAAACTCGTGTAAACGCATTCATTTATAAATGCTTAATTAAAACAGCACATTATGTTTACACTATACCAATTTACTTGTACGCATAGCTGTATTTACTGTATACCATAAAAATGTGTAAAAATCAAATAAATGCCCACGTGCACGCACCCTGTGTGAGGAGATTATGTGGGTGGTTATTTCTGTTTCCTTTCAAAATGACTCATGCAATATTGACATAAAAGTGCCGCAAACTAATTTATGTTAAATGTATGAGGAATGCTTGTATATACTTCCTAACCCTGGTATACTAAATGGAGTTCTATTGTATTATAATGTGTTCCTGGAGCAGTATGTGGTATTAGATAGAAGGTAGTTCATTTGTTGCCAGTGATGTTTGCTAAACACCATTTTTTACTAGTAATATTGTCTCTGTAAGAGAATTTTTCAAAAGCAAGGACATATAAACAACCACAATCAAATGTATAACTAATATGCTAGTCATTAGCCTAATATTGGCATGGCTGATTAATTATATACCTCTCTTACTTTTTTGAAGTGTCTAGTTGAGTAATACCACGTAGCAAAGAAGCCTGAATTTCGTTTAGATTTAAAGCATACAAACATCAATCATGGATCCTGGCTCCATCTGGTTTGCAAATGTGCTATGAATCTTTACTTTTAAGAACTGATACTTTAGAATTCTGCAGTTTTAAGCTGAAGGGGTTCTTTAATGCCATAGAAATACTGATTGCAGAGGAATGGTTTAATTATATTCACAAAGGTAAAATGCTAATTATTTGAAAGAACAGATAGAGTATACAAGGACATTTTGAGGCTAGGAGCAGAGAGAATAAGAGCTGCAAGAGAGCAACAGTTTGGAAATGAGAAAAAGAAGATGGTGTTTGTGAATATTAATCCATTATACAATAGTGGGCTGTTACTACAGAGAGCCAAAATGAAACTTAAAAGGACAGTCTCTCACATTTAAGTTCAAAGAATTTATCATGGCATGTGTACAATAACATTTTAGAGACTGAAGGTTACCACATTTACAAAACTAATAAAAACTTGAATAGAAAATTCTTGAGGTCTGTGCTGTACATTACTTGGAAACTTTTAATACAAAGGAAAGTGTTTTGTTTTAGCCTTCTGTTACTGACCTTAACACGTGGAGGGCAACAATGGCGATTCGGGAAATCGTGCTGTGAGTGGAAGCTAGGTCGGATCACAGCGATTAAAAAACATTTACAGCCCAGGCATTTATTGATTCTGAAATATATGGCATTTGTAGCATGGTTGTTTGTAGCTACTCGCCTTTATTATATAATTACACAGCCTATTAGATGAAATTATTCAAATGATATTACAGTTCGAACTGTATTGAACAATGTTACTATTGAACAATGTTACTTTTTCATTTCCAAGTCAGTATGGAGAAAGCCATCAACTACAGGAGCTGTAATCCAATGAGGAACATTTAAAAGTGTCTCGGAGGTGCCTGACCCTGATAACTTGCCTTCAAGCACTAGAACCCTGTGATTTAGTTGAAAATTTTGAGTCTGTAGTGAAAAACCTAATGAGTGTGCATACAAGGAGTGATTATACTCTGAGGTGGTGGCTAATTCAGTTCATGTCCTTCCCCTTACCAAAGGAGTAGTCTGCCAGGAAGCGCAATGCCAATAGAATTAGCACCATGATTGCTGAATATTCATTAAATAAAAATCTTTATTTTCTAGACCAGGTTTAGGACCAGATCTCTAATCCAATCAAGATTTCTCTTTGCTGCTCAGATTATCTGTAGCAGATAAAGTGTTAAACACCTCTGCAAATGTAAAATTCTGCTCTTAAGATTCTTCATTTTCATAACTGTAAAAATTAATTTTCATTTAAATGAGTTTGATGATTCCAGTGATACTGTTTTGCATTCTAAAGCTCCAGGATTTCTTGATGCATGCTAACAGTCCTTTTGGGTGCCTCAGAAGTTATGAAAATTTTAAAAAAATATGAATTGTTTAGTATCACAAAACTAGAACCATCATTTTCTATTTTTGCATAACTAAGAGGGATGAGCATGTAGCTGTATAATTATGTAATGGTGTTTTTTGTGCATATTAATTTAGAATGTTTATTGCTCCTTTAAATACACATTTGCATTGGCTTAGTTAAAGTTCCAGAAACGCGTAAACATCTATCTTGATATATGACAGGGCGAAATTTACATTATATATTTCGTGGCGAAAACTGACAAAAAAGTCAAAAATTCTGCTTTCAACCTTTTTGCAACCTTTCTACCCATTTTCTGCCATTTTTGAGCTGTTTTTTGCCATAAAAACAGGCAAAAAATGGGGGCGAAAGGGTCAAAAATGTAATTTAAAAGGTCGAAAACGTAATTTACAACAAAAAATGGATAAAAAAGTTGAAAAAATCATTTTCAGCTTTTGTAAATTTTGCCCAATGTGTGGATACCTTAATTGATATATTCTGTATTTATGGAAGATTTTTAGGGGTTATTGACTAAAGTGAGAATTCGACTGTCGAATTCTCAGACAGCGAATTCCCATAGCAAATCCGTGACCGTGACAATATTCCCATAGCAAATCTGCACCTGCAACAATTTTAAAGGTGCGACAATATTCCCATAATAAAGTTGCGACTGCGACAATATTTCCATAATGAAGTCACGACTGCAACAGTAGCAGTTTATTGCAACCGTCTTTAGCTGGCAAATTCACACCTTTATGCAACAATTTGAACTTTAGTCAATAACCCCTTAGTATCTTAAGGAATGACAGGGTATTGGTTTAGTGAAGTAATTTGGCCACATCACTTCCTAATGTTTTATTAGTGAGGGGCACAGCCTGCTAAAATGTATAGTACATGTAGGTGCTGTGCCCCCATATGGTTTGGTTAATGATGCAGGTTTGTTTGGCTGAGAGTGGCATTAATGTACCGTTTTGCTTACAGATGAAATGCCACCAATCAGTTATGCAATTTTTTTTCATACAATAATTTTCAGAGCAAAAAATTGATTTTTCTTTTATAGTGTTAATAATTTCACTATTGCTTGTTACTTTTAACAGTGCTTAGTTAATCGTTTTGACGGTTTGGAAGGTGATAAAAGTCTTGCTACTGTGTGTTTTGCAGAAAGGTCTTCAAAATCTCATGTCTGAAGACGTCAGCAAATGATATTTTAACAGTAATCTGTATGCAAATAAGATGGAAGTACAACTAATCTTAGTGCTGAGAATTGTTTAGAAGCATTTCCTGGGATTGCTTGATAACGATAGTTTTAATTCTGTCTTCAGGATCCAAGTCTGTTAAGAGGGAAGCACAATGTGTACAGTAAATGTTAAATGGAGATAGACAAAATGGTTTTTCAGATGTTAACATTTTCTATTACATAGTTTATTGTTGATACAAGACAAATAGAATTACATTAATTCAGACCACTTTTCAATGGAATATTATGTTATGGCTAATTTGATCAGACATTACAGTAGGGTAATACGGTAACTAGTTTGTAGAATAATATATATTCTTTCAAGTACTCCAGTTTCCTCCCACAAACATGCACAGCAAATAAAATAAATTATACATAGTATAATAAGGAAGGGAAGATACACCACTGAGCCTTTAGGTATCTGTTTGTTATTTTGTAAAGTGAGTTAAACCTCCAATCCCTGTATGTTAGATGTGTGCCACCAGCCTGTGCTTAAATAAGCTTGTTTAGAAGCCAAGGGGCTTATCATCTGGCTGCCTGGGTCCTTCATTTCACACAGAAATGAGCAACTCTGGCTCTGCAGAATCACAGGCTTAGGACCTCTCTTTCCATCCTCTGACCCAGTGCTGCAGTGTGAACTGCGCTGATACAAAAAACACAGCATGTGAAATTGGTCCCTGTATTGTCTGCACTGTAATCTTTAGCATGGCAGTTAGCCGGAGCTTTAACTCTCTTTTAAAAATTAATTTGGACAGAAAAACAACTGCCCTAATGCTTATGGCAGTTAATACAGTATTAAATATAAAAATCCTTCAATTTGTAATATATCATAAATTAATTTGTATTATTTTTTTTCTAGCAGTTTATTTTTGCCATATTTCATTTTTTTCCTTCTGTGCTTCTTTAGCATAACAAATCCGTTTCCTTCATGGAGCCAAACTGATCATCCTAGAAATTTGAGTCATTGATAATAAAGATAAGTCAGTAAATACAGATAAGTAGAGACGAATGTTACCTGATAGAGGTTTAGATTGTGAATCTACTTGCCAAAATTGGCCCGAGCTGTTCTAACCTGTTGCAGGAGATTATAAATTGATCTGAATGGAACAATGACAAACTTTTTTGTGTAGGGGGAGTATGTAAAACAGGAATGTATTCATAGGACTCACTCTCCTTCTCCCTGTGGGGTAGGGGGGAAATGTAAAAGTTGGGGGGTCAGGAAGGGTTACCTGGCTCACAACTCTTTGATGGGGGGGCTGGGGTCGGTATTCTGTACCAGACCCCCTTCCCATTCTCACATGCCCCTGGTGGAGATGTGGGAACCTACAATTAAATCTGAAATATTGGGGTAAATTACTGACCTGAGAGGTTAGAGACAAAATTTAAAAACATCCCTCATCCTAAAATGTGGGTACATCCCCACCCAAAAAAATGTTATTTTCCTGTTAAAATAGTCACATTTTGTACACACGGATATCTCCTGCTTAAAATTATAAGTTGGCTGTTAACAAAAGCTGATTTGTTTGGGTCTCTTTTTGGAATTAACTGGAAATCCAATGTAATCATTAATGCCATATAAACTCTGCTATAAATGCTACTGGTTGCATTAATTGAATGGTTTCTTTAGATTTAAGGTTTGAAATTAGTGGAAAGTGGTAACTATATACGTACATGGGTGAATTGCTGGAAAGTTTTACAATTCCAGTATTTTCAACACATTGAGGTAACTTGCAAAGCATAAAGAAATATTGATTTCCACAAGATAATTTAATAGCACAGAACACCTTGTGTATGCAGTGCTAAGTTTTCTAAATAAGCGTCTCATTAAAGTAAAAAAATGAAATATTGTTACTTTGATTCCTCTAAATTACACAATGTAAATTCCTACAATAGAAGACGATAAGGAGCTGAATCTATAAACAGATTTTATAAGAAAAGTAAAAATCTTTATTATAGGAAAATGCTAACACTCTATTTCTATATTGTACTACCTTGCACTACTTTTGTGATTGTTACATTGGTATTTGAGTCTAATATTTGCACTGTATCGCATAGTAAATGTATATATAAGATTCAAGGTCCAGTCTAGGTCAGTCTGTTGTCCATCCAATTGTCACTGTTAAATACATGATTTTTTGCAATATAAATTAATTTACTTACTTAGCAGTTTTTAAATTACAGCCACTTTCTTACAGCATCCCCTCCTCTTTCACTTACTTTCTCTTTAGCTGATCAGTTTGGAATCTCGTGCCACTGAATTCATAATTCTAAAAAAATGAATAAAGAAGCAGATGTGCAGCAATTCGAAGGTTTCCCATCTGCAAGATTCTGATTGGTTATTTATATTTTTCAAGCCTGTCAGTCTTGAAAAATACAAATAACCAATGGTTATGGTAAGTCTCTCTGACTTACCATTCCAGACTGAACTGCTGAAGGGGAAAAGGCATCGTAATAAACAGGGTGTAAAGGTAATTTTTGGCATACATTGGCATTCTAATGCTCGAACATTATGTTAATAAAGGAGCCGATACTACAAAAATCTATATAAACGGACACTTGTTAAGTATTTTATGTCCATAAGACCAATGTCAACACTTTTGATTATAGGCGAAAATAATAGCAATTGTTTTTACATTCATTTTAATAAGATAAAATTCCTGGATCTGGGCAGCATTTTGTCACAAATGTCTTAGGTTGTGGCATAGGCATGTGTTTATTTTTCTACAACACCTACACCAATACACTGTGCATTGGGAAGTTACTAAGTACACACATTGTATATGCAGTGACTGACCTTGATCTTCCATGCCTGACAAATTCCAAGCCCTGCTCAAGCAGATGATATCCCACAGATGTCTGGGAACTGTCCTTGGACTCAGCATCACTTCCTACTGATGGACAATAGGCTTGCACGGAAAGAGCAAAAGGGAAAACAGTGCAAGAATTTGCCCCAGAGTAACTGTTCACCAGTCCCCTTCCTCTGCATTTACTATGTCACCAAAGATTAATGAGCTTAATTTCCATTCTAATTATTAATCTGAAGGTGAATTGACTTTTTCCCATATGTATGGACGCTCCCTATTTAAATTCATCTTAGACTGGAGTCATCCCATAGCTCAGTGCTTGAAATAAGGGACTTGTGCAAAGTCCGCAAAATACTTTTTATTAATAATATTGTTATGAACGTGTAAAGAATTAAGCTGGATTACTAGATTTAAAAATGGAATCTTTTTTAAGGTTGCTATCCGTTAAGTATTCAGTTTAAACTATTTGACAGATTGTGTATTTAGGATAAAATAAACCGTACATTTTTAATCTTAGAAGAAGAACAGTTTTGTTGCTGATGTGACTGTTTTAGAGTTCTAAAAGTACATTTTGTTTCCAGGTTTTGTTTTTCATTTTATTCTTTTAAATCCTCAGTTTGTGGTGATGTTTTTTTTTGTTATTTTTTTTCAAGATTAATAAATTCCAGGTTCTTCCGCATAATGATGGGGGAAAAAATGCAATAGTTTATCAATCATTTCTTAAATTCACTTATGATGAAGTTTATGTTAAAGTTGGAAATTCATTGGAGAAGAACTTTGTTAATTTATATTCTTTATTTTACATTAAAGGGAAAGTTTATAGGATTGTTAAAAAAAAGATGTTTGTGAATTATACTACAAAAATAAAACTCTTCCTAATCCAGTAACTGGTGGTCACCTGTTCACTTGTGCAGGAACCAATCAGGAGAGTGTTTCATCAGGAAGCAGGGATGTTTACTTTATGAGACCTGCCTGTGATGGGTTCATCACATTTAAAGTGAAACTGTCAGGTCCACTTAAAAGACAGTTTTTAGGAAACTAGGAGTTGTCTTAGCTGAACGCTAAAAGCATTCCGCTAAAATTGTAGTAAAAGAAGCAAACTCCCTGCTTCTTTTCTGCTCTGATGCCCAACTTGAATCTCAAGTCAGAGGGGGCGGGGCTAAAAGTATGATTGACATTAAAGAAGAACTATAGTGCCAATATAACTGCCCACATACATATAAAACTCCTTTATACTAAGCCAATTGCTACCACAAATAATTAAAAAAAAGTTTAGGGAA
>JAKJJM010153603.1:0-12648 GCA_021901965.1 Pipa carvalhoi
CCAGCTCCGGCAGCACCCCCCCCCCGGACACTGCCAGCTCCGGCAGCACAGCCCCCCTCCCACACTGCCAGCTCCTGCAGCACCCCACCCCCCCTGTTCCGGCAAATCTCGCCGGACAAAAAAAGCACTGTTTAGTTGTAATCTTTAGCCCGCTTAACAAGTCAGGCCAGTTCTCTGAAGTCCAAAACCTTTCTCCCTGCACACAATTGCTCATGAATTCAAGCGCCTGCTTACATTTACCATGAAATAGTATTGTTTAAGAAAATACAATCTTGAAGGTCTTTGTTCTGATCTTTTGCTTAATCATTAAAATGTTTTAAAATATATTTCTTTCATCGTTGCTAACAATAAGTACCAAATGTGCAGGGTCCATCCCCAGACCAGACAGAGTTACCTTCCTACCATATGCCAAGAATTAAATAGACGACACACTGTTTGGCATGCAGGATGCTAGTAGAGAATGATTAGGTATCCATTTGTTATGGATCTGCTTGTTATTCTCTACTTGGATTCAGACTAGCAGCCTCCTACTCCTTTCTAGGCTGTTACCTTCAATGTGCTATTCAAGCAGTTGATATTGTGAACTGACTGGCTACTCAGCTGTAGTGAGTCAGCACAGGTGCTCCCTATTAGTTAATCACTAGACTATATAAGAGCTCTTCTTTCATTCATTCCCTGTCCTTGTTTGTCTTTGTGTTCTGATTGCTGCACAAGCCTTGTATCTGTCTGCTGGCCTGACATGGATTCTGTCTATGACTCTCCATAGCTTTACATTTTTGGATTGTTACGTTGGTTCCTGTTTTCCATTGTTTGTTTCTTTGTTTGTTCCAAACCATTCCTGTCATTTTGACTTTACTGGTTAGTCATTATCATTTACTTAGCTTGTACCTTGTCTGTCTGGTTCTATCTGCTTCCTTTCTGCTAATATTCAATGTTTAATTCAGTGGCCTTACTTACTTGTTACTTAGGTAAGGGGCTGTGGGAGTGGAAATCATATCTAATAGGGAGATGCATAGACAGAACACATCACTATAGAAAACATACTATAAAATATCAATAGAAATGTTACAAGTCATCAAACATTGCACAAAAGTGTAATTATCATTGCAAATAAATAAGGCTGTAGAAGGTGTTAATTACAGGTGAATAGAATTCACTAAAAAATGTGAACCAAATTAATAAACCAAATATAACACCAAGAAAAATAAAAATGTACACATGGGGCGAATTTTATTAAGCCTGTAAAGACTCAATTCGAGTCTTTGCGGGCTTAATCGCGCAAGAATTCTCTCGAGATCATCAAGCGGGATCTCGATTGTGCTTCTCCGCAATCGGTTCTTTTGCCTGAAAGTTTTACAGCCATAGAACTTATGGCTACCTTTCTACACACTAATTGTTAAAATGTTATATTTGAAGTTGTTTCTTGGCTTTTATTGCCTTTGATTTGGAGTAACTGTATTTTTAAGCCACGGGTTTTAGTTCCAGTACAGTACATGCATGATATTGGCTATGTTACAGTAATCTTTTTTTCTTCCCATGAGAGATCTTGTTGACTTCCTTTGGCACTGGGGATACCATGGGCTTCATTTCATTATTATATCTTGGTGCTGCAGGACAGTAAATACAGGATGGATGTGAAAAATATGCAAAATGAAAACAGCAAATCCCTAATTTATCTGAAAGAAGATAACTTCCATTAAAGTCATGCAATTTCTTAAGCTTTCAGTAGACTGCGTGGGGAAAATGAAACTCACTATTGTTTCAGGTTAAGATCCACTGGATGAAAGGCTGAAGAAGAAATTTAGAATCTTTTTTTCAAGAAATTATTCAGGCAGAATCGATTTGAAGTGGTGACAAGCATAATAAGACCATAGCTGAAAAAACAGTTCTACCACGTAGACTGATCAAAGTACATAGCAAAAACACTGCAGGTTCTAGAGACAGCCTGAGAATAGATCAACTTTAATCCCAGTAGTGTATTCCTGCTGTTTTCCTACTACTGATTGCTCTTCTCTGGCACCACTTATAATATGGTGAGTCAGGAAGGGGCCAAAATGGTTTCCTTAATGAACACATTTTATAATTCTGAAGGACACAAATACACTTTTGCATGGTCACTTTTGTATTCAGTGATGTTTGTGATTGTATGAAATGGAACAACTTTGCCAGTTTCACACTAGGGCCTGCAATGATTTTGTAAGTGTCCATTTCCAGCAGCACTCAAACTGAATACATAAAAATATATGATGCAAGTGATGCAACGTCAGTGCTTTTTTTTATCAGCAAATTCAAGTTTAGAAGAAGTAAAAGATATCATGTAAACTGGGCTCTATGTTCATGGTTGGGAAACTTCCTAAAACTTTTCTCAACCAAGACTAAAACAGGTTTGCCTCTGGATCAGTCCCTTTACATATGTATTACCATCAGAACCAAGCAACCCCTTTTTAAGGGCTTGTTCATCAAAGTGTAAATTTTGATAGTCGTGTCAAAATGAATTTTTGGCACTTTGGGTAACTTCGCTCTGACAGATGCAAATTCACTACTCCTTATTCACTAAGTGGTGGATTCCCTTGCTGAATAAGTGAACATTGTTGAATGCTATTTCATGCATAGTATGGTGTAGTCAATCGAACAGTAGCAGTCACGATGCAAATTCATTCAAGTAAAGTAAAGTTATGTCATCTTTACAATGTCACTATGACTCTATCAAGGGAATATACAGTATTACTTCCCTTTCTAAGTCACCATATTCCTAGCTCATGCTGTCACTTTGGCCTTACACCAAACAGGAACCCTGCCATCAATTCTCTATTTCTTTATTTTGATCTGGCGAAGTCAACCCAGTGAATTCAAAATTGAAACACTTGCTGATGCTTGGCGAATAGGTGAAAGTTGCATGCACATAAAGTTCATGTGAAAGGCACCGTAAGTCTGTGATCATTGAAATGTGTGGAATTGCTAGCGAATTTGTAAAACTGCAAAGTTTGATAAATAAGCGGAGTTGGAAAAGTGGGAACGGATGCAAATTTGGACCTATATGTGACTATTTGGACTTTAATGAATAAACCCCTCAAAGTTCCTGCTGCCTTCCTAATTTAGGAAAGTATATAATGCCCTTAGACAGGAATATAAAAAAATACCGTAGAGGCTAACATGCTGTAAATATTGTAGAGGCTAACATCCTGTAAATACTGTAGAGGCTAGCATCCTGTAAATACTGTCGAGGCTAACATCCTGTAAATACCGTAGAGGCTAACATCCAGTAAATACCATAGAGGCTAATATCCTGGGTCTTTAGCTGGCTAATCAAGAAGCTAAACTATACTTGGATGGTATTTTTTTCTATTTAATATGCTAATATCATTTAACAACAAATGAACCTACTGTATATTATTTAGAAATAGTGTTGCATTTCGCTCTATTTCAGTGCAGGATTTTAGTAATTTACCTGACATTTTAAACTTAATGATTCTCTTATCAGGTCATGCATATTACAGCATGTGTAGCTTGTAAAAAAGATAAACAACGTGGTTTTATCATTTACATTCTTGGCATTGGTAGTTGATCATTACTTGGTACATGTCATGACTGCATATTTCATTTCTTAGCACATCATGATTTATAATGCCTGAGAACCCAGGAAATAAAAGAATTAAGGAACTGTTTTCAGTTATTTATCAAGAAACTTATGGGTTTGGTGATAAGTAACATTCTTTTTTTTGCATTTATAATTAATAATGTGAATTTGAAACAGCTTTGTCAATTGTGTAAATATTACTTAGTTAACTGTAATTGGAATGCTCCATAACTTTGCAGAATAACCATTGAAAGACAGTAGATCTTTCATTGGCTCCAGTACATAGGTATTTATAAACTGAACACAATATTAAAGAAGAACTATAGTGCCCACATACATATAAAACTCCTTTATACTAAGCCAATTGCTACCACTAATAGTTAAAAAAAAACATTTAGGGAAGAAGTAATACTTGCAGTTAACTTCATTGTTCAAATCTAAAGAGAGCTGACATTTTGTCCTCCCCCACTCCCCCTCCCCTTTCAATCTTGGAAGTTAGGCAACACCAGAAGAAAAAGCTGCCTAACTGCTATTGGTTAAGCAGTGTGCTGTGCCTGACTGCTATTGGTTAAGCAGTGTGCTGACCTTTTGGCCTCGTTGTTTCTGTTTGGAAAGCAGGAGATTACAGAGATAAGCTAGCATGTGCGCAGGCGGTACATTCCACATTAGACAAAAATGTCTTCCTAGTACGGGAGTTTTACAGTGCTGACTGAGTAATAAATCATTCAGCATCAGATGAAACATCTACTGGGATGAATGGGTTCTCACTAAGGTATAGTACTGCATATGTAAAGATGTAATCTGACTATAGTTCTCCTTTAAAGCATTATGAAGCATGATTTATAGTTAATGGATTTCCCCTCTTTGCTGTCTACAAGGAAAATAACAGCAAGAATGCATTGCAAAATCACTGGGTTAATCCAATGTTTTCTGAGCATGCAAAAAACAATGAAAATTAATATATAATATGTATTGCAAAAATTATTTATTTACCAGTGACGATTACATGTCAAATAACTGTTGGAGACTGAACTGTTCTTTTATGAAAAATAAAACTGCACAATTTACTTCTGCGCAGAATTTAATCAGGAGAAATAACAGGTGCATTTGTATAGAGGTTTAGTTGTCTATAACAACCAATCAGAAGTTGAATTTATTAATTTTAATTCATCTATACCAGTAAATGTTGATTGGTTGCAATCGGTTTTTAGGCCTTTGGAAAGATTGCTTCTGTTAATGAATGCCCCTGACTCACAACCAGCAATAACAGTTACAGTTGCAGAATATTAAATAGTTAAAGAACTATTATGTTAAACTAAATATGTTGCCAGCTGCTTGATGGTGACACACTTCTTGTGCATGCATTACCACGACACAGCCTGGTATCGAGGAGCCCACAGACTGGCATTGGTTCATGGCCCAGCGTTTGGGAACCCCTCAACTAAAGTCTACAAAAGTTTAGGCAAATAATCCTATATCTGTTGCTCAGGGTTTACTATGCACTAGAGATGATCTAGCTAAATACCACCGTTATCTGTACCCCCAAATTTGTTACTGGGGAGTGGCCTATGTCATTTTTTTCAGCCTAATGAGCTGTACTTAAATTAATACTGTAAATTAATCTGCTTTATATGAAACAATGAAATGCACAGTTTAAAGAACTCACAGAATTCAACAGTAAAAATGGTGCTAGTACACAGAAAGAATACCTCAGAGATTATTTTAAAGAATATTCAGGAAATGTTTTCTTCTTAACTGCAAGCAATGTAGTATACCTAAGCAGATAGACAGTGTAGTGGGAATATTTATATTACAGAAATGATTTCATCCTAAAAATAGAGTAAAATATAACTAAAAGAAAATGAGAAATATCTGATGATAGCCCTACAATACTTATTCAGATTTTGCATCCTCTAAGCAACCCCTCATAGTTTGAATCACAGGTCTGTCCTGATAGTGGTTCATCTGAATGTTTTTCCAAACCACCACTTCGTATTTGATTCTACAGGGTCATTTATTATCACATGTCAAATTATATTAGCTCTGTCAGGGAGGTTTTTATGAATAGAGTCTGAGACCTTTTAGAGGGTAGTTGTCATAGTTACCATTAAAAAAAAGTACAGGCTGTCTGAAAATGTGTCAAGAAAAAAGGTATAAGAAAGTTATAAAACTGGACTGAATGCTAGGTAAGCAGGAAGGGAAGAGGAAGGCAAACCTATGGCAGATGAGAAGAAGAAGGAGCGAGCAAATACTTTTTTTTATTGGCGTTCATTAACCGCTTTCTCTCATAACAAAACATATATATGTTTTTATTTTCCCGCCTGCAGTACAGTCGTTTGGGGTTTCACTCCTGCTGCAATAATGGTTCAAATACCATTCAATATAATCATTTTTATGTCTCCTCATAGTAGTCCTCTCATTATTTAAGTGCGATCCATAAACCATAACAAAAACTACGCAATCCCTTCTTCTATTCACCATGTAGGTGTGAGCTGTACCATTAACTGGGATCTGCTGTGCGTAAGCCCAGAGCTTGATATATTACTCTAGCTGTTGTAAAAAGCTGACTGCAGATTCTTGATTTTATTGTGTTATTGATCTGTGTATACTTTGGGTCCCTGGCTGCAGTTTATTAGTTGTGCCTCATTGCCTCAGGTGATGCTTATCTAATCGTTCTTTGACCTTTACCAGCACTGAGATTCCTGCAATTTCCTACACTAAAGAGGAAATTGCAGAGCTGGTGATAGTCTTACACGTCATCTTTATTCTAATTTATCTGTTCCATCTAACGCTCTGCCACTGAATATTTGGTGTGGCAAGGTTATATAAAGTAAATAATGCAGACACCAACAGCATACATTAAAACCAAGCCAATTTTAGGTCAAACACCTATGGATGGTTCATTGTCCTGAAGCTAACCAGTTACATTGCTCTATAGCTCCAGTTCATTTGCCAGTTAGCTAGTTCAACTGTGCATCTCTCAGTAGACCAGAACATTTATTTATTGGTCAGAATTTAACCAATTAAATTACAAATTACTGAGCAGTAAAAGTTCGTTATCCTAGGGGTATGTAGCAGATCAATTACAATACCATTACATAGTAGTCACTAGACAAGTTGCTTAGTGACCAATGGCTATTCAGTTATACTACACCCAGGAAATTTGTTTTATAGCAAGATTAATTGTTCAATGACCAGTAACTAGTAAATGGAAAGGAATGCACATCCAATTAATATGCTGTAGTACTGTGATACTATCTTCTCTACATATTTGGTAGTATCAGTTGCAAAACATCCAAAAGAAAAAATAGATGCACACATTGAAATAGTGGTATATAACCATGTTTTACTTCACCATTGTGTAGATTTCAAGAAAATAAAAAACTACATTTCGGGGGGCAGCAGCTGATGAAGAGAAGCTGCTGACCCCCGAAACATAGATTTTTGTTTCCAATGTCCAGTAGCTACATACATTAAACATTATCCAAATATTTTAATATAGGATTGGCAAAAAATGTTCCATGGTGGGACTGCATTACTGTAAAACAACCCTGACTCCATTTTCTGTTAGTCTAGCAGGGACTGTATGCTAGATTGCTAATTTCAAAATGAAAAAGAATCGTTTGTAGGTAAAATCACAAAATTCAGGGGGTCATTCCGAAAACTGAAAATTTGCCTGTCGAATTCACAGACAGCGGATTCCCATTATAAAATCGCGACCGCGACAATTTTTTTAGTCACGGTCGTGATTTTTAATGGAAATCAGCTAGCTATCTGTGAATTTGACAAGGCATATTCTTAGTTTAAGGAATGAGCCCCTCAGTCTCTGCTTCCAAAATTCCTAAATGATGCCTATAAAGTATGGCATAGCTTTTCATTTTTAAGAATTGGGCTTTTGGGTACACTTCTGAATATTTATTATCTAAAGCAATCTTTTGATAAACTTGGAAAAGTCATATCATCTATTTGTGATTCATTCACCAGATTGTATGATAGTCTATCTGCAAATGTATGGCACTTAATTAAATTCAGCATATTGTAAACTTCAAAATATTAATGTTAATTAGCCATACAATAGTTAAAACCAGGCAAACACATTAAGCGGGTTAAACAGGACCACCAACAGGAGGATAAAGGGGGTACTGATATAGGGGACCCCACCATCTTAGTGAATCAGGGGGAACTAGCCAAACGGTCACAAGAAGGCGACTAACTACTGACCAGTGAAAGTGATGGCTTACTGGTCACTAACCAGTGTAACTTGTCAGACTGCAGTATAAATGGTGATGTAATATTATGTTAAAGGGGCGCACAGGTTGTGGGGGGCCCTGTGATTTGTGATGACAGCCCGATTTTAAATGACAAGACTGATTTAAAATCATATTTTTGCCTGGAAAACCAAATATTTGGGAATGTAATAATATCCTAGAAATTGTTGTGTTTCTTCATAATAATTTGATTAATAATTGCCAACATATTGAAATACAGCTTTCCGATTTCATCAGTTCTGTTATATCAAATCTGTATTACTAACATTATTACTTCAATAGTGTCATATTGAAAGTAATTTCAAGATGAAGATGCATTCTGAATTATTAAGACGGTTAGCCAGAAGTAATCTTTAACATTTTAAAAGACATTGTGGTGGAATTAACCTTACATCTACTTATGGAAAATTAAAAATTAAAAAAAACAAAAAAAAAAACAGATTTCCCATTAGCCTTTTCTTGTTGTTAGTACTATGAAGGATAAAACATTCTCTACAAAATAGTAAATCAGGTCACAATTTCTAAATCCATTGGTGAGAAACAGTGCTAAATTCTAAGGGGGACCCTGTTTGATATAATGTGAAATGAGCGCCCAGGACTTACTAAATGACTAAGAAGCAGAGATTGCTACATTTGGTTTACATCTATGTATGAGAGTAGCCAGGCATGGTAGTGTGCTGTGCTGCCTGGGGTTCCAAACTCAGTCATGTTCCATTAGAGCCTAGAATGGTTTGCCACTGAAATAGTATCAATCCAGTGGTAGGCCAGTGATCGAAAATGGCTGAATTATAAATAAGTAAAATGACTCATAGGTGATTGTAACGTCTTCTGTTACTGGAGATTATAAGGAACATCAGGATGGAACAAATAAACCTACAAGGAAACAATTGTCATCCTTACAATACTTGTTGGGGTAAGGCAGACCCCGATTCACATATTAAAAATAATAATAAATAATAATAATCTATAAAAACAAGATAGAGGTGTGGAAAAGATAAAGGGAAGTTTCAAGTCCTTACGCCACCCATGGCATGACACTGTCCGCCCCACAATCCCATTTTGGCTCATATGTGTGTGCACTCACTGTTAGTTTGGCCTGGCAGGCGAGCAAGCTGACAAATGTATATTTAAGCTCAAATTTAAATATTTTGGCCTATGGTATAAATATGTGGGCATAGCAAGCTTTACAATTGATGTGATGCATATTGTGCACACAGTTTATCTGGTTTATTATTTAGTTCAATATATTAGTGTGGCTCCCTGTGTAAGATGCTGCTCTTAAGCCTGCTCATTTTTTATGTATATACATATGTGTGCACTAGTAGTAGCTGAGTGTATTTGCAAATAGTTTCAAAAGAATGCAGTCAGTGTAGTCACATTGCAACTCAATGTACCTCTATGACATTGGTACTGGGTTCTACACACTTAGAATATCCCTTACAAACCAGTGTTCTGTGTGAATAGCAATGTGTAAACAATGACACTATGGAGAAGAAAGCAGCACACTCCCAGTATTCCCAGATGTTCGGTGCAGGTCTCTAGATGTC
The DNA here is from genome assembly GCA_021901965.1 of Pipa carvalhoi. Taxonomy (NCBI): domain Eukaryota; kingdom Metazoa; phylum Chordata; class Amphibia; order Anura; family Pipidae; genus Pipa; species Pipa carvalhoi. Next base: position 9,393 of record JAKJJM010153603.1, read on the forward strand.
TGGCAACATCACATTAGTGTAAAAATGAAAGAACAGGACTGCACACTCACAAACTGTGAAAGCTATTTCACCAGTTTATATACAACACTAACTGGCGAATGAAAAAACAATCTTTCATCAACGGGAGCCATTTACCTCAGAAATGTTGATTTTTGACTGTTTTCCAGAATGGCGGGTTTTCTCTTATCTTTTCAGTTTATCTAGCTCTCGAAGCTTTGCTGCACTTGTTCACATGTCTGTTTGCTATAAAGTAATGGGAGATTTTAATTGAAGTCATTTAAGTTTTCTGTTTCCACTGAAAAAAAAGACTGAAGCAGTTTATAGGAAAAATAGTTAGAAATGATATGTAGTAAACAGTCTTCCTAGTCAATGACTCACTTTATCACCTAGGAAATAATCACCTGACACAAAATATCAAGAGCCATCACAAGAGGCTCAATGGATGACCTTTGCCAACCTATATGTAGCTACAAATAAAGGCAGTGCTGCAAGGAACTCATTATCCCTGGTATTATGTCACAGAGAGATAGAATCTGTCTGATAGCTCTATCCCACTCACCTCTTTCTAACTCTGTCTAATACTGCTGGACATCTGTGGTTTTTCCTCTCTGTGCATATAAAATCTTATCAGAAATGAATACATATTGCCTGTTTGATCCTCTACCTACTGCCTGGGTTTAAAATACGTATGAGTTATTTGGGAGCAAATTCCCATATGTAAATGTTTCATTACCACTTTTTTATTACAAAGAGTCACATGTTTTATTTCCTGGGATACAACTTTTGCGAGAAGAATTGTACAAAATCAAAAGTACTGCAGTAAGATAATAATGGCTGTCTGGCTAGGATTATACCACACATGCCAGGTTAATTGAATACAGTTTTATTTGCCCTCCTCTGTCCTTTTGCATTAGTGAAAACCAGAATGTTTATTTTAAAAACCAAAACTGTATCGAATTTATGATTCCTTAATGATACGTACTGCATTATAGAAAAATGGGAGACTTGCAATAGAAATGACATTTTACAATATGTAACTTTCCAGCTCCCCCTACTGGTGCAAATTTGGTATATTATTGTATTTCATCTTGAATCTCCTGTAGTCGATACGCTGTAATCTGTGCTTTAGTCTCCATTCAGATAGAAGTTCTGGGAAAAAGGATATCATTAAGCAGTTCAGTAGTTTCTCCAGAAAGAGACAAATGGGCAAGCTAATTTTCTGTTTTGCTAGATCAATTTCAGCCAAAATGGGCTGGAATGATAACTCAAAATAACTGTCGAACACCCTCACTCACAGAACAATGGTCAATCTATTAATTAAAGAGCATTCTAAGCAGACCAGATTACAAAACATATGTTACTTCACAGTTTATAAATGAGACAGCATTATTTGGCCAAACACAAGTTGGTTATCTGTTCCAGTAACATAGTTTATCATTACTGCATATTTATATGGTGCTGAGATCTTCTGCAGCACTTTGCAGAGGTTGCTCATTAACTTTAGTCCCTGACCTGCGGATCTTACAGTCTAGTTTCCTTATTCAGCCACACCCACATAGACAGATAGACAAAGACTAATGCCGGTTTAGTCAGGATTCAGTTAACCTAATATGTTTTTTTGTTTGGATTGTGGGTGGAAACCAGAGTCCCAAAAGGGAACCCATGCAAGTACAGGGAGAACACACAAACTCTATGCAGATGATGTCCAAGTTCAGTTCATGAGTGTAAATGTCATGTTCCACATGTGTGTTTCATTTTCTGCTATGCTATTGTTATGCTTCTGTTTCAAGTTTGCTGCTACTAGGATTGTCCCTCCTGATTTCCTGTAGCCAGGTGCGGATGTAATCAGCTAGCTCTGTGTGTGTCAGCCATTTTAGAACTTTTACATGCTCATCACATCTGGCAAACAAACTTTCTGTTTGTGCATATTTACAAGAATTTCAGGTTCAATAAACCCCTCATCTGGATTCTATGTGCCTCTTCAGTTGAGTTGACACTGTCTGACAAGATTTCTTAGTGTGACTGCTGGTTCAATACAGACATACTCAGAGGAGTTCTCTCAGGAGCCGCACACTTACAGCTTAGTTATTGAGTCAGAATAGTAAAGCTAATCTAATTTAGCTACATCAGAATGTTGCTCTTATATTTAATAACATAAAATCAAAACAATGAAGTCTGCCATTTGCATTATACAACCTCCCTAAATCAGTTTACATTTCTGAGAATGCAATGAATAATTCAGAAAGTACAGGGTCAAAAATGTCAAATGTAAAGGCAGAGGTCATGTTGGTGCTATTTTTATTTATACAATGCATATTTAGACTTGTCAAGGTGAATCCTTCCAAATATGTATCATATAGGGCTTTACTGGCAAAAGGCCGAATAGTTGCGTATAGCTATGAATTCACATTTAGTCGCCTCTTCCCTATGTTCTCTTATTGAGCAAACCCTGTGATGTGGTGAATACATGTCTAATTTGTGGGACTACGATAGTCACAGATTCACGGAGCTCTTTGCATTACTTTGCATGCACGTGCACAGGTACTTTGCGTATTCAGCAAGCGGTGGAGTCTGCCACAGTTGGAAATTTGACAAGGTGTAATGCTCTGAATTTACCTGCTTGACTTTACCACATTAGAGTGGTGAGTTGGGGGGTTGATGGCAGAGCACTGATGTGGCAAAAGGCGACTATTTCTTTAAAAGTGACAATGGCGACTGCGACTAAATTTGTCTACAACTAAACTCGAATTATTGACAAGGTGACATAGAATTAGATGTTTTATTCACTTATGTACAGTTAGTGGGATATGGTGAGAATGACATCACTGCACTTCACTGGAGGAATACACATAAATCCAATTTCAATTCTTTTAATATCAATTTGTTAAAATTTTTTAAATATGGAAATTTTTTCACATAAAAGAAATTCAATCACAATGTATTGAAAATGCTGAAATGCACTTAACAATCCTTTAGAAATTCCCCCCTAACTCCACTCCACCTCTTTAATCAAAATACAGACTGCAGTCATTTTTATTGTAAATTTAACATATACCTTTTAACCACTCTACCCCATCCCCTTTGTAACCATTGCAAAAATATCCTAAAATGCAATAAGAAAATATGTCCTAACTACAAATATACTGTAATGCCTTCTACAATTCATTAAATAGAATACAACTAAAGAAAATCATCTGGAATTGCAAAAGTATGAAAATTCTCTAAAAAAAAAAAAAAAAAAAAAAAAAAAAAAGGT
>JAKJJM010153688.1:0-13804 GCA_021901965.1 Pipa carvalhoi
TTTTTTTTTTGTTTCCTCTGTGCTGGTTTGTTAAGTATACAAATCCCTGATAGTGCCCATATAGCCAAATATATAAGGTTAGGGCTACAATGTGTGTTCGTGTATTTCTCCACATGTGGCAAATTTCTTATCTCCACTCTCTATAGACTCTCATTATACCATGGTGGTACTATGTAAAAATATGAGCCCAAAAGGAATTTTTTTTGCACTAAACTGTCCGCAGCCAAATTTTTGCAAAGTGACTGCATGGTTACAAAGTAATTCTATGGGGAGTGAGGCTAGGCAGAAAGTCTCGCCCTTAGGGGTGGCTGCAACCAGCAAAAAGAAGAACAGAACTTAAAAATCAGAAATTCAACTTTGAAGCTGACTTTTTACAATTTTTTGCATAGGAATAAGCTCTGCATTTCAAATGCCATTTTTTTTCTATTTTCTGTTGTTAATGTTTCTTTAAGAAGTTGTGTATATGTGACACCTTTCAGCACACTGTAGAGTAGGTGTATCTTATAATGTTAGGGGTGTTACATAAAAGTAAACATGCCCATTGATAAACAAATTATATAACATTCCAAGGTAAAAAAATAATATGTTTTCATAACTAATTGTCATTTAGGGTGGTATTTATTAAGCCCAAAAAGACTCCACCGGAGTCTTTTCGGGCTTAATATGGGCAGTCCCGATTTCCACATTATGGAAATCAGTGTTTCTCGATTTTCATAATATGGAAATTGGGTACTTGTACCGATCCGTAGCCATAAATTATAATGGCTACGGATTATTTCGGTACAAATATCCGATTTCCCAATTATCGAAATCAAAAAATACCGATTTCCATAATGTGGAAATCGGGACCGCAGGAAAGTCGGAAAGACCGGTACCGGTCTTTCCGACTTTCTTAAATACTGCCCCAAGTCTTAAAAGCCCTAGGACCTTTCTTGCTCAGAGCTCTGTGTTAGTCTTTTCATCAGCCGACTGATTTATTGTGATAATATTGAACATTACTTCTTTACTTTCCAATTGTTAATCAATGTAACAATGTGTGCAAATGGTTGTTATCCTACATGGCAATTGGTTTAGAATAATTCAGGGTTTATATCCACTAATTTGCAATGTCTTGGTGTGAGTGATCCACTGTTGATTTCAGAATCACTAAGAAAAAGCTGTAAAGCTGTAAACAAACATTTATGACTGGCAACCTAAATATAACCAAGTGTAAGCTATTAAAAAATGTTATTAATGCTCATTGTAGTGAGAATCTGTTATTATTAACCAAGGCTCAGTGACATTATGACTAGAGGGTTTTTGTTCATGTGTATACTGTATATATATATATGTAAAAGGTAGGATAGAGTGATCGTGTTAGTCCACAGATGCAAAAAAAAAAAAAGATGAGTATTGCGATATTTGGTGATACCTTTTTTATTGGACTAACAATCAGTTTAGATAGACAAGCTTTCAAGAGGGAAGTCATATCTAAACTGACTGTTAGTCCAATAAAAAAGGTATCACCAAGTACTGCAATACTCATTATATATATTTATATATATATATATATATATATTTGTATAATATATTGGGAGAATTCATAATAATGAAATGTGTTTCAATCATAAAATTACATGTTTTATAAATACTCATCAACATCAAGGGGTATATTTATCAAAGTGCAAATTATCCTGTGGATGCAGAAATTTATGACAATTTGCCACTTCCCAATTCATTCTTTGATGAATATGCTCCTCAAGGTATGTGTCACGGATCTCAGGGAACACACAAGGGGTTACCATGGGAACTGGGTTGCCACTAGAGGCACTATAGAGAACCCAGAGCCCATTATGCCTCTGGAAACACTAAGGCGCACAAAACATGAAGGATACAGGATAAAGGTGGTACACCTTCTAGAAGCACTAAGGTGTATGGTGCACACATGTAGAGACAGGGAGTGCGAGGAATCAGGAACAAACGTGACTTGAAGGAAAGTGTACCACAGCGGGAGTTTTTACTGATTAACACCGAGGCACGGAGTCTAAGGAGGGCCAGGTTTTCACCCTGAATCCCCAGCAAGGGGGTATGTCCTTTGCGGCAGGCACCTCCCAGCTCGCGGCCCTTAGGTTAACCCCCCCCACTGGTGGCAGCTGGATTCACTCACTTGGAAATACTGGAGGAAAACTAGAACAGCTGAACTGCAACTGGATCACTTGGAGCAGCTAGTAGTACTGTAACTCACAGCACCCCTGGGCACATGCTGAACTATAACTCACAGCAATCCTGGGGCAGCGTGGGACTAGATGATCCTCTCCTGGGATATAGTGGCATGTTGCTGAGACACACTGGATGCTGACTTGATTGAGGCTGTGGTACTAACTGTGAAGTCACTCTGGAGCTACAGATCCCTTCAAGAAGCTGTATCTCTTGAGGCATTAGTAGGCTGTAACAAAAAGAAAAGATAGGCAAATAACTTGAACCAAATGCCACCTATTGAACCACCTATTCTGACATTGTTAACATTGATACTCATGTGCTGTGCTAACCACAGCACTTATATTTAAATCTCGCACCACTGACGTCATGTGTGACATCAGCTGGCTGATATTGGCCAAGAACCCAGAAGCACTGGGCTGAATACAGACTCAGCACTTGCTGACAGCATAAGCGTTGGAGACACAAGCAGCACAACTTCAAGGTAAGCACTACTCGTGACAATATGTTTCCTTAAGATGATCTCCCTGTCGGTCATTATCTACATGTGATTACAGAGCCCATGTTATATAAGGTGTAGTCTGAACAGGATTCTTTCAGTTCAGTAGAAGTAATCCTATGCTGGTAATCAACTGAATGGACCAATCCCAAGTGTGGGGAAAATTGGAAGCCAATAGACAGTAGCAGGAACTTATCAGTTTTAGGGTGATTTTCTGAATGTGTATTGGCATTGTATGTTGTAAGCCTTTGAAAACTGTTTTGTCTGACCTTGTACTTGTCAAGTGGAACAAGTGATGGATGAATCAGTATTGCTGGCAAATTGTGGCACTAACTTTCAAATGGGTTAGTACATTGGTAGAAGTGGAGAGAGTAATGGAATCTCATGGGTAGAAATTCTCTGTATAAGCCTTGGTCAACTGCTGGCATAGGGAAAGGTAAAGAGAGTATATGTGTGAGATATATTAAGGGGAAATGCTAAATCACCCACTATGTAGTACTGCTTTAGTTAACCCACTGCCAGAAAATGTTTGGTACATTCAGGGGGTTATTGACTAAAGTGAGAATTTGACTGTTGAAGTGAATTCTCATCACTTCAGGTGGCTACACCCTGATTCTCTACTCCTTATTCACTTAACAGTGGATTTCCATAGTAAAGTCACGACAGCGACAATATTCTCATAATGAAGTCGCGACTGTGACTTTAACCATTTATTGGGTAGTGCGCGACCATCGTTAGCTGGTGAATTCACACCTTTACGTGACTATTCGGACTTTTCTCAATAACTCCCTAAAAGTCATATGTGACAAAAAAAAGATGTGGTGGCTGAAAAATTAAGATTTAGTATAAGAATCCTAGATATGATCCAAGACCTTCGCTGGTGATGGAAGAGGTACAGATGTCTCATATGTCAGTTTGTATCTTCCAGAAGGAACTACCAGTGAGGTGGTGTAACAGATAGAGACTGGCTCTCAGTCATGGAAGGATGTGATGGATCTATTCAATGCAATAGGAAACTGTGCATCTATGCTGGCAATGGATGTTGCCAATCTGCATTAACTCCTTCCAAAAGTGTCGAGGAATGTGATAACCTTAATGATGCGATGTCTTCAAGTGGCCATTGTGACCTTGTGTAAATAAAGCAGATGTATAATATAAACCAGATTATAATTATGCTGTAGCTGTCTTATTACTTGTATTAATATGACAAATGTAATCATGTGTATTCCCATATATGTTCATTTTGTAGGTGAATTTCTATGAATTTCAGGGAATTAAACAGATTGAATAACTTTTTTGGGTACACCATACATCTTTCAGTAATGGTGATCTGCAGATGGAAACAAGATACAATATTTTATTAACAGCATTTGAGCTAGGCAAATATCCATGCAAATGGTAATTTAATGTGTGCGCATAATCTGTGTGAAAGGTGTAAGACTGTGAGCGAACTCCAATGTGGGGACAGATTTACACTTGTTAATCTTACACATTCGCTGATGTTAGAGCCACCAAGACAACATTGTTTCTCCATTACATAAATCATTTTTCATAGTGTGTTTCTAATTTGATAATCTGCCCTTATCCCTGTACTCGTTCATATTAAACCTTGAAATAGGCCATGATAATAAATTTGTTTTTGATTTAGATCATATGTGACCCCGTATATAATGTTTGAAGGCAGACTATTAGTTTCAGAAAGCAAACCAGAAATCTCATGTACAGCTCAGAACTCTCAGAATTTTCCCTGGAGATTAGTCAAGATAAAATTTTACAGTTGCCATTTGCACATTTTAGCACATCAATGGGACATTCTGAATAAGTCTTGATTTACACAACCTACTAGTGTATGGTGAAATAGAAGATCTTACTGGGTACTGGGACTGTTCTCACTGGTTTTAAAGGATCATTTTATTCATTTAGTCAACACTTATTTGCCTTTGTGTTTATGTATGTACTATATATCTATTTAAATTATTTTTGTAGTTTATTTAATTTGGATATTTTAAATAACCACTTTCTTTCAGAAGTGCTTCTCTCACTTCACATGCCACATTTTATTTTGGAGTCTACAGGTACTTGACTTTAAAATTCTAAAGAACCAATGAGAAACACAGAGGTATGCAGAATGAGAGAGTTATGTGCTGCTGGAGGTCCCAGACAGAGAGACCTTAGCTTTCACCACACTATGCTACTTCTTCATTATGTCCAAGGATATCTTTTCCCCTATCCAGAGCATTAGGTAGAGTGGCCGCTCTGTTCGCCTGTTCTTGAAGTGACCGCAGCTATTTCACTGGCGCGCCTCATGCACTTCACGGAAATGCCTTCGCAAAGGCATTTCCGCAAGTGTTTGGAGCATACAGAATCTGGCATTTAGTCCTACAGTGGTATTCTAGGCACTGTAGGCCCCAAAGTTATGTAAAACTTAACTTCCGGGGGGGAGGGGGGGGTGAGGGTAGCACAATATGGGGAAAGGAAGTGTTGGGGAGAAAGAAGCTTAAAGCAACTGTTGTACTGTTGGGCACTAAATGGGGTTACTGCTGCACTGTATGGGTCAAAATGGGGGGAGGAGACTGCTGGTGGGGTTGCATTTTCATTTAGGGCTTCATTAAACCTTGTCCCAGCACTGCACCATACAACACAGTTCCTTGTAAAGAATACATTTTCATCTACCACACTTTTGGAAGAGCTAACACATGATCATAGGAGTTTCAATTATGCAACATTAAAAGTGAATAAATGAGTTGTCAGCAAGTAGATATACATTCTGTCACCAGTACACATATTAATATGGAAGAAAAGGGACAATAAAGCATTATCGATTATAGTTATAGAGAAAAAATCCTCTTTGTTCTAAAACCAGTAATTCAATATTTTTTTATATCGATAAACATATTTAGTACTTATTAACCATTATTTCTTTCTAAAGAATCATGTATTGTTACAGACAGTGTTAGGCCCAGATTCTACATAGCCCGAACACTTGCGGAAATGCCTTTGCGAAAGCATTTCCAGGAAGTGCATAAGGCGCCTGCTCAAATAGTCGCAGACGCGCTTCATGCACTTCAAAAACAGGTGAACAGAACGGTGCAGCGGCCGCTCTGTTCACCTGTTCTTCAAGTGCATGAAGCGCGACTATTTGAGCGGGCGCCTCATGCACTTCACGGAAATGCTTTCGCAAAGGCATTTCCGCGAGTGTTCGGGCTCTATAGAATCTGGCCCTTAATCTTATGTTAAAGACACACATCTGATGGCTTAAGCATTTGATACTATATTCTAGCTACCCCCACCCATGCCAACATTGTATTGGTTGTCCAATTTGTCTTTTTTATATCAAACTGGCAATGCACTGTTTCAGCAAAGCATTTGATTTTCCAACCCTAAAAAAATATTTATTGGACAAGTCTAAGGGCCTTATTGACTAAAGTCCAAATAGTCTCGTAGAGCTATGAATTTGTGTCTATTCACCACTTCCCCATGCTCTCTTATTGACTAAACTCTGCAAAGTGATGAATAAGCAAACAATTCGAGCGACTACGATAGTTGCAGTCTTACGGAGCTCTTTACATCATTTTGCATGTGTGTGTACACTTCTGCTATTAAGGGGTGCCAAGGTGCGAATGCCAGTAGGTGAACTGCTCAAACTCACCTGTTTCACTTCACCACTTCAGAGTGGTGAATTGGGGAGCTGATGGCAGGGCTCCAGTATTGTGTAAGGCGAATATTCATTCAAAAGTGACTATGGCAACTACAATTAAGTGACAACATGACCTAGGGACACAGTGACATAGAAATAGGGAGAATATTCACAGAATACAGCTTGTGGGATCTGATGAGACTGACACTGCCCTTCACTTGTCGAATTTGCCTCACTCCCCATGACTTCTCATCCTACTTCTATCCGCTTGACTATGCCACACTGTGCATGTGACAGAGATTGCAGCTGTCCGCTTGTTCGACAAGTGTATTCTCCACGTTGTCAACACTGAGAAGTGAATTTGTGTCTATTTAGGTGATGTGAGTCAAATTATAGCGAGGTGAATTTGACAGGTGAATTCAGACTTTAGTCAATGTGGCCCTAAAAGTTTATTGTGCTGATAACCACATCAGCAAATGTATGTGGTCAACAATGGCTGCAAATGGATTGGTTACAAGTAATATGATTAATGTGGCCTTCACATCTGTTAGTAGGGATGCTTCTAACGCATCATTTTTAGGACTAGATGAAAACTAAATTCTTTAACACATAACACTCAATAGAATCTAAACCCTCATCTGCATATTTAAATGTCACCACTGTTCTATGCAACAAGCCAAACAATATGTCATTGACAAAAACTGAGCTTCGTCAGGCAAATTGTAGCAGCAGCAGTCAAAGCCTTAGGATTTGATTGAATTGGAGAAAGAAAAATGTCTCTAAATGCAGCCTATTTATTAATGAATTTCAGGAAGTGTACCTGTTTGTCTAATGAAATAATTGCCCCTCTCTGCTGTCAGCAGCCATAAAGAAGGAGATCATTAAATTCTCTGAATTTACTGACACCGAGATGGAGACAAAAGACATTCCACCCTGAGTTCTTTTCCAAAGTACACATGAAAAGAGATTGCCGTGCTGACATTATGCTTCATATGGCACATTGTTTTTTAATTTAGAACTGTAACAACACATGCCACATCTGAACACAAAGAATTTTATTTGGGTATGCATACTGTATATATTTGGAATAGCTATTTCTACCCTGCCAATAGCCACATTTACATTATTATCAAACAATGTTTTTTCTAAATAAATAGTTCTGACATTACAGAAAGCAGAAACTCAAAAGAGATAGCAATAGCATGTCCCCCTACAGGTCAGCCAATGCAGGGTACCATTTCCAGAGCAGGAGAGCACACAAGACAAGTTTATTTACTGGGGAAATCAGTCACTTGGCATTCTGGGTAAGTCTTATAGGTATTGTTCTCCTTAAAGCCAGAACCAAGTAGTTCCAGGGAGAGAGTGTTGAAGAAACTGAGAGACTAGGCTGGTGCCCTGAGCTACAAAAGAGTCCTAAACTACCCTGACATAAATCATTTTACTATGTTCATACCATGGTAACATATGACAATAATGTTGTTTCAATAAAGCTTGAAAATATCCTTGTTAGTCCAAAGCAAGCTCCAAACACAGTCTAAACTCCATGGGTATCCATCCTTTTCTGTGCACACGCATGTATCACCCATGCCAAAAGCATCTAATTCAAGAAATCTGCATTACTTCAGTATAAGAAAAATGCAAATATTCACGTCCTAACTGCAGTTTTCTGTATGATTAAAAACTAATTATGTTGTTGAAGGAGTTGAGATATGTCAATACTGTCACCAACAGAATCATTCTCTGCACAGGTCACACTCTTGCCTCCTCCAAGGGTGGGATGACACAATGACATTTCTGTGATATCTGACAGTGAACACACATTTTCAAAACACAGTGAAGCACATTTTTGAAAACACATGCATTTTCTGTGCCAAAGACCAAACAGGTAGAATGATAAAGGCATTTAAGCTCAAAATGCTTTTGGTCTCTGTTTCATCTGTGAAAGATCAGAATTGGCAAAAATCCAAATATTCATACATATGTGGCAAATTGCCTTTGGCAGGTATTTGTTCAGTTATGACCAGTATTCTCTTGCTGGAGGAGAAAGAGTCATTCCTTATGACAACCATAGAAAATCATCCTGCACTTATTAATTACCATTTTGCAGCCCGAGATTGGTGTGGGGCCCTATGTTGTTGTGAACGTAGATCCTGGAACCCAGTGGAGGACTGATGCTATGCAGAAATTACTGGTATAATCAATATTTTGCAGGTAGTCTGTGGTTAAGAACAGGCAAAGGACAGGGCTGGTGGAATTCAGATATAGTCAGGAATAAAGTATAAAACTAAATCAGCAAGCAGACCAGTAGATTAAGAATATTTAGGACCCAGCTTTGGAAAGGGATTTAAATAAAGTCCATGAACTGGCAGGGGAAAGGCAACGAAAGTTTATGACAATGCTGCTGATATTTTGGAACTGCCCTAGGAATATGGTGATCTGCTAAGGAGATAGCAAACTGGGCATAGAAAGCCATGGGCATAGTGATGGGAATTCATGAACTAGTGGAGCATACATTGTGCATGGTGGATATACAAGTTTAATACTGCTTCTCTTAATGGTCTGAATGGGTGTATAGAATACTATTGTTTTTTTTTTATGAATATTTAATCATACAGAGGTTCTCCAGTGGGTGAGTTACAGTGTATTTTATTAGTCATTTAATAGCAGTTTACTATTTACCGGTAATTATAATTTTTTTATATTTCTAGCATGTTGAAATGTTGCTATGGAGATGATTTGGGCTAGCAATGTGAAATTTCACAGGAATTGGATTCTGTGGAACTCATAGGTGAAGCATTCGAGTCTTACATTGTTTTCTGACAAAAGTTTCCAGTGAATATTTGTAGAGGGCTAAAAACTGTAAAAATAAAAAAATTCAGCAAAATCAGAGGCAGCATTGAAAAATGCTGGAAAAAAATTTGTAAGAAAAAAAAATTATATTTAGGTGAACTGGTAAAAATGTGCTAAAGAATAAAAATGACTGCAGCGGAATGCTTTTTACATCTTGCTATTTGATGTGCTGCTGCAGTCCTACCAGCTCTGCTCCCGTCCAGGTTTATTTAGAGAGGCTGATAGAGATTGGGCCTTACTGCCCTATAGGATCTTTCTATCCAATCTCTATCAGGCTGGAAGGACTTCAGCAGCACTCCAATCACCAAATAGCAAGAAAGAGTCCACCTGTGCTGGAGCTCTATGAGATTTCTCCTGGTGCCCTAGTGGGCCAGTCCCCCAATTACAAATAAATTAGCCAGAGAAGGACATGTCCATCTCTTGGGGTATCCATTGCAGTGTGAAGACATGAATTTATGAGAGCTATTTTGTACTTTGAGCAAGGAAATACTTGGCATGACACTGATTATTAAAAGTGTGGGCCTGATGTTTAACAACGCCTATAGTGTATAGGGTATGCTGTTGTCATTATAGTTCTTTCATACTGAGGGGATTATTGGCTAAAGTGAGAATTCGACTGTTGAATTCTCAAACATCAGATTCCCATAACAAATCCACAACCGCGACAATATTCCCACAGCAAATCCGCAACCGCGACAATATTCCCACAGCAAATCCACAACAGCGACAATATTTCCATACTGAAGTTGCAACTGTGACAGTATCAGTCTATTTCGACTGTCTTCAGCTAGTGAATTCACACCTTTACGCAACAATTTGGACTTTAGCCAATAACTCCCTCTGAATTTATCACTGATAAGGGTAATTTACTCTTATTTAATTCAAGTTTGTGGCATCACAAGCCTTGGCTTGCTTTGCATTTCTTCCAAGGAGCTACAAAATGGACTGTTCTCTTATAAAACAAGGAACAATTATAGAAATGCAACATATAATTTGTTATGCCTCATATATACAGGTCACCAGTTTGATTAAATCAAACCCATCTATTCAGGTTATCCCTTCATAAATGACCTTTGAGTATTCAACTGGAGTGCTTTTTCTGGGGGCTGTTACATTTGCACTGGAAGTGGATCCAATGCATTCAACCTCATAAGCTTGATATTTTATTACAATAATTAAAGTGGAAAGTGTTTTTCAAAAGACTTGCTAGATAATAAAGCTGATCATTTCTCAGAAGTGGCATCTCTCGGTGTGAGATTTGAATCTACTCAAAATTCTTAGCCTCATTTTCACACAAATAAATGGTGTAAATACATATGCTCAATCTTTGTATATTTTATTATAATTTCCTTCAACCTTTCTTATGATCCTATTTTATGCCTGAGCAATAAAATAATTAATATGTAAGAATTCAAAACAATATTTAGGGGGTTATTGATGAAAGTGAGAATTCGACTATTGAAGTGAATTCTCATCACTCCGGGTGGCTACGCCCTGATTCTCTACTCCTTATTCACTAAACAGCGGATTTCCATAGTACAGTTGCGATGGCGATAATAGTAAAGTCACAACAGTAGCTGTCTATTGTGTAGTGTGCGACCATCGATAACTGTAGAATTCGCCACATCGCAGAGTTTGCTGAATACCCAAATATGGAGAAGTGGCGAATTCACACGTTTACGTGACAATTCAGACTTTAGTCAATAACAGCCTTAGTATTCTGAAATCATGTGACTATTAAAAAAGAATAAATATATCCCCTAGTCATTAATAGCTAGTAGATAGAAAATAGGTATGTAGAAGGTTTCCCATTTCTCTCCTATCATACTTTTAAAAATGACATTTCTTTGTTGGTGATAACACCAGCTTGAGGTATACCGGTCTGTTAGAGATTTTAGAGTATCAAGTCTTGGCAAGTTTGAATGTTATTATATATACATTTCTGATAAAGGACATAAAAAGGGACTGTCTGGCTCTATGGCGCATGTTCAGTAATTTAGTGATTGTGGTCTGTGATTGTCTGAGGCTAGTATGGATAGCAAAATGCGATAGACAAGGCCTGGATAAAAATTAATAGAGCAGTGTCAAAGTTTATTCAAATTAATAGAGGGATAGCCAAGCGGCTCAAGGAAATGGAAAAAAGATGGCTAGTTTTTCCTCCCAGATGGAGTCTATTTGAATGACATTGGACTTGATATCTTTAACTAGAATTACAGGAAGTTGTGGAGTTGGCTTTGAATACGTGGTGGCGCATGCTGGCTTGAGGGGACAGGCTAGCATGTGGTGGGGATCTTGTCAGTCAGTGGTATAGAGATGGTAAGATGGTGCCAGAGGAATTGATTGGCTGGAGAAGGGCACCGTTTGGTACACTTAAGGTGGCTGCTCGATGGGCTGGGTTCCTATGAAGGAGTTGGAGGTGGTCCTGGTTGGTTGGAGGACCAGATAACGTACCCACTGAGCCAGAAGATGGTGCAGCTAGTGGCATGAACTGGTAAGTGAAGGGGCAGACTGCCGGGATCCTGGTTATGTAACAAGGTATATGTTGGAGGTTAACACTGTTATCGGTTAAAGTTATTTAAAGTTATGTTAAATTATTTAATTATGCTTACAGCTGTCTGTTAATAAATGCTGTGGCCGTTAAAATCCAAGGAGGTGTGCTTGTGGTTATTTGCAGGTACCGGAACATCAGGTCAGTAATACTCAGTTCAATAAATTACAAGGAAGAATGCAAAGCATTTCCTACCTCACAAAAACATGTGACTGCCATGTGACTGCTATGTGACTTCTAGGTGATTGGGTTAGTGGCTCTGTAGCAATAGAAAGCAATTTTACAAAGGATATTCTGTGGGAAGATCGGCTGGTAATTACTAGAAAAAGCTGTCAAAGGAAATCACATTAATTTGTGATGTCATTAAAAAGCAAAACACTGGCACAGACTATACTAAAAGATAGTCAATAAGTAATACAGTGTCTTCTGCTTTAACCGTGCTGTAAACTAACAGTGGTGGAAACAATAACCACAGTAAACTAGCCAAAAGATTTGTTTCCCCCAGTCGTGTAGCTAAAGTTAGCCCAGCCTCCTCCCAACCCCGACCTAAAAAAAGAAAACTTACCAACATACAGGGGGCGTTGGGCAGAAATGATCTGTGGTTGCTGGAGGGGGCAGTGGAAACGGCAAAGATCAGGCCCCATTGCAGTAGTGACCACTGTGACCCTATTTGTAATTTCTGTTGAGCGATATTAACATATTAATTAAGGTTGAATGTCTATCAAATCCAACTCTATCCACTCAGTGACTGACCGAAAAAGGAATAAAAACACTTTGAAAGCTGCATCCAAACTGGTCCAAACACTGTCAGACTGGGATACTTGGGGCCCACCATAGAAACTACATTTGGGGCCTTAGGGTGGGAGGTGCCATGGGCAAAGGCCAAATAGGTTGCCCCATTGCATTCCACAGGACCCTGTGCTAGCGGCTTGACTGACACCAGCAGTTCCTTTAATTTAGAGCTACTGCTGTGCAGGGTGCTGCCACTGGAGTGATTGTCGTTGCCCAGGGCATCACTGTCCAAAGCCGACTCTGGCACCCCCCTTGAAAACATCACCCTGTGTGACCCCAAAGGCTGGCCCTGGTCAGATATACACGCACACATTCCCCCACCCACACACTTCTACATACATGCACACATACACACTTGCACATTTCATTACATGCATGCATACTGACTTGCACATACATACTCATACTTGCACATGCATGTGCACACACTTGCACTTAAAGAAGAACTAAAGCTTTAAAAAAAAAAAGATATATTAAATAAATACCTTATAGTAAGCTCCAGCGATGCACTCCCAGATTCTTTTGTCCTCTATCTTCTCTGCACTGAGGCAGTCTTCACAGCGCTTAGGCTGTCACGGAGCTGCCGAGAATCTCCACCCCCTTATGCAAATGAGTGTGATGACACCACCACTCTATTTCACTGCCGGTGACAGTGAGTGGGAGGAGCTTTGGGCTGGCAGCTGGGCCCTCTATAGCGCTGTGAAGACTGCCTCAGTGCAGAGAAGATACAGGACAGAGGAAGCTGGGACTGCATCGCTGGAGCTTACTATAAGGTACTTATTTAATATAGATTTTTTTTACAGCTTCAGTTCTCCTTTTAATGCACACATTTGCACATATGTGAAACTCACACTTCCACATACATACACACTCACTCACTCACTCACTCACTCACACATGTGTACACCAAGAGCACAATACTAAATTATTCTCTCCTGTGCTCTGGATGCATGTTGCCCCATCTGTGTCACAGGATGGCACTGCGCTATGAATGGACTAAATAAGTCCTTAGTCCAGTGCCATCCTGTAACAGAGGGAGCAGTGTACATCTATAGCACAGGAGTGTAGTGCTGGTAGGAAAAATAGACCACATTTTCCAGTGTGCTGGCATCCAGACTGATACTGGTTCCAGATAGTTAAAACCAGTTTGGTACTAAGAGTAATCCCTCGATTAACTGGCTAATGTTTGCATCAATATCTGTACTTTCCTTATTTTATATTATATATATATATATATATATATATATATATATATATATATATATATATATATATATATTTT
>JAKJJM010153775.1:0-12216 GCA_021901965.1 Pipa carvalhoi
TATATATATATATTTAAGTAGTGTTCAAGGTTATTATGGTTAAATTGTAGTTTTGTCCACTCATCAAACTTTCCTACTCAGATGCTAGTTTAGATTTGGGTGAGGGCAAGTCATTAACGTTTATTTATAAAAGAGACTATACATATAGAGAAGGGTAGAAGGTTTCAAATTAAACTATGAATGATATATTTCACAGCAGAAATCATAGTGGAAATTAGTACAACTTCTAAAAGCATAAACTGAAAAATAGCCCAGAATCCAGCAAATATGGATCTATTAAAAAAAATAGATGAAGCAGTCAAAATCAGATGAAACTTAAAAGGAGGATTTGTTTGAGGCAGAAAAAAACATAGATAACATTATAATAAGTATCCCCAATTGCAAGAAATTGCAGATTTGAATTAAAAACATAAGTTTTACAGTCATCAATTTGGAAACAATTTATTAGGTAGAAGCTTTTTTTACTTAGCTATTACTTAGCTTACTACAGCTAGCTATTGTAGGTGTGTATGTTTACTGTACATTTCAAAATTCCACTTTATTAAAGTGTGATTTCATCTATGTGATCCTATTTGAAAGACTACAATCAGATCTGATACAATTTGCTGTGAACATAATGCACCCATTGATTAAAGAGTGTAGTAGTAATGGACAGAAAAGTCATATTAGTCCAATTGAATTAATGAGTATGCAAATACAGACAGAAAGAATAATACCATGTGTCAAGTACCCCTTTTCTGCTGGCATATACCTGGCACATTGGACAGATAAAAAAAAGTTCTATAGTTTGTAAAAGTAAGACTGAGTACACCCTTTCTGCCATGTGCCAAATACACCTTTAATGCTGCCATGTGCCAAGTACTGCCACCAAGTAAATGGTATAGATAAGTGTTTGAAGAATGTGCCAAGTGCTGCCATGTACCAAGTGCCCTTTTGCTGCCATGTGCCCCTTTACTACAACCTAAAATAAAACACACAACTCTTAACCTAGCATGTCTTCCTGGAGATGTCCCTCTGTGTCTTCCTTTGACACCTTACTCCTCCTTTGCCTCCTTGCTTTCCTCTCTATTTGGTCCTCTTTTTCTTCCCTCCACAATGAATGAATTGGAATGAATTTTAATATTTTAATAAAAGGTTTAGGAAAACGTTGCTGGAGATTATAGTTCATAACTGCTAGGATGATAAGAAGAAGACATCACTCTCTTACTGAAAGTGCAACAGGTAAGCCTGACACATTGGTTTACATAGTCCTGTCTGCAATAAACCCATGGACAGACAATGTGCAGTCATGCTAAGGCTGGACATATTCAGTGTACATTTTCCTAGTGTAATAAACCATAATGCTGGGTATCAGCTCTGTCTGGATTTAATCCCAGAACCTATTGCTTGTTTGCATGGTTGTCTTACCTTTGTACTATGCTGGCAGCAGGCTTCTAGCAAATCATTTCTCGGGTGCAATTCATTCAGTAATTGCCAGTCCTATTTATACCATGAGTTTGCAGCTAACCATTGCCCTTGATTGGTCTTTTCTGGCTTGTCCAAGAAAGAATCTTGGCTGTGTTTGTGTGTACTTTGTCCTGCTCTGCCCTGATTCTCTGTTCCTGTGTTCTTTGTCCAGGTACCTTTGCCTGTATCCTGCCTCTAGCTCTCACTTCCTGGTCCCTGACTTCTGATCTTTTTATGACTATGCTCCTGCCTCTTGATTTTGATTCCATCTGATGTTTAACTGAGCTGGCTTGTATGACTACGTTTTCATACTTGCTTCCATGGGGATATGTTTGGCACCCTTGCTCACCCTTTTAGAACCATTGGTAATCTCATAGCATTAAGATCTTGAGGCACCCGAGTAGCAGAGGAATCCTTCTGAAGCCAAGAGTGACAGAAAATTATGCCGAGACTGGATTCCCAGTGATTCCCTTGGGTTTTGGGTAGCCTTACGTGACACAGACTAGAACAGGAATTTAAGATAAAATGTCACTGTGTTCTTTTACATTTACATTTGGCTGCTATTTAAATATGTTATGAAGACATGGTAGGCACAAAGGAAATATGGAAAATGTGATAATTTTGTGTTTAATAATTCAGTAAATGATATGGCACATTTTCCTTTCCTATCAGAACTAGAGATAATAGGCTTTTACATTTTATCAAATGAGAGTTTAATTTTTAATATGTTTGTTTTTGCTTTTGCAGGTCTTTTGCTAGAAATCTACAGTATCACATATATTAGATATCTTTTTTATAAAATGTTTCTGAGGTACTTTAAAATAAATATTTTGCTTTATTAAAAAATAAGTTAAATGATGTCTTTATTTAGTTAATAGATCTAATAGACAATTATCTAGTGTTTGTTTGCATGAGATTATGGGAGTTATTTATTAAAGGGCGAATATACCTAGCATATTGACTTTGCGTCTGTTTGCATCGCTACAATGAGGAAATTGCAAATACATTTCTCTTTATTCATGAAGCAGTGGTTAGATTTGATGATCAGGCGGACAACAACAATCGCAGTTGCATGCGTAGTATGTCGTAATCAGGCGGATAGAAGTAGGATGAGAAGTTATGCGAAGTGAGGTGAATTTGACCAGTGAAGGGCAGTGATGTCAATCTCATCATATCCCAGTAACTGTATTCTGTGGATATTCTATCTATTTCTATGTCACCTTGTCCCTAAGCCATGTTGTCATTTAATCTCAGTCGCCATTGTCACTTTTGATTAAATAGTCACCATACACAACACGAGAACCCTGCCATCAAACCCCCAAGTCACCACTCTGATATGGCTAAGGCAAACAGGTGAATTCGGAGCAGTACGCCTAGCCACATTTGCACTTTTGACACACTCCATCACATGCTGAATAGTTGAATTATCTGTGCACGCACATACAAAGTGATGCAAAGAACTCCGTAAGTTTGCAACTGTTGTAGTCACCCAAATTAGTAGCAAATTCGTTACATTGCAGAGTTTGTTAAATAAGCGGAGTTGGAGAAGTCGCGAAAGGATGCGAATTCGGGCCTTCACACTTTGATGAATAAACCCCTATAACGTTTCTATTGGAGGTAGGAGATCTACATCTCCTGTGTAAATTGTGTGCACCAAAAATGAAGTAAAGCCTGCTCAATATTGTGTTATAGGTATATGAAACAAGACCATTTTCTTTTTTAGTTTCAGGGACTGTATTGATTTGTGCACAGTAGTTATTTCTTCATATGTCGAGTCCATACTCAATGATTGCTGGAATATTCATCTTAAATACATCTGTGATTATTTTTAATAATGATGCTATTTAGTTACTGTTGCAGCACTTTTCTCTTAATGTACCAGTAACACAAAAAAAAAAATTCCTATTTGGCAGTTATTCATTAAAGTTAAATTCCTGAATGAACAGACCTCACCCAGTCCTATTGTTTTCTATGGTGCTTTTCATAAAGCATATAAAGGAAGGGAAATGTCTTACTTTCTAAACACAATTTAGAATTTTTGGAAGCTCAGACTGAATATATAGTAACTATAAATGCACTTGAGGCATTTTCAATTATTGGTGTTACTGTTCATTTAAGGTGTATGTATGAAGGTTTATATTTATACTGATTTATATAGGATTGAAAGCAAATTTTCTGACAAAAAAATGCATCAAGAGACATTTGACATGCTGATAAAAGCTTTTTAAATAGGTGAAACTGAAATAATAAGAAATATACTTTCTCCAGGATTATGTGATCAAAAACATTTTGACTTTTACAAGTATCCCCCGATGGAGATTGACTGGGTTGTTGCTGGTCAGTTTGCTTTATTGGTAGAGATGAGATTCCAAATTTCATTTATACAACCTGATTTACCTGCTGTGAGTTAGATGGTACGCTCATTTACTTATTGTTTTACTGTGATTTGTGATAGAGCATTGCATTTGGGGAATGTCACTTCATGCTGTCTAGGCTCTATGGGCAATACTTTTTGCTATTGTTTTATTTATGAACTGATGTATCTTAAAATGTATTTTTGTTAATTGAAACTTTCATCTTTTATTTTCTGGTGTCATTATACTAGTCCCTGATGATATCTCCTGGATATAAAAGTAGTTTAATGTTTATGCTAAAGGTAATTCAAGTACATTTCAAATGGGTAAAATGTGTTGAAAGGATGATGCAACCTCAAATAAGTACATAGCATGAAATGTTTTCTAGTTGCATTTCCAAATGACAATTGTAATATCATGTTTATTGTTTTCTAAAGTAAAGACATAGCAATGTGAACATGATATGTAGCATCATTTCTTCCATTATAACCTACAAAATGTCATTGAAACCATATGTCACAAATGATACTGTATGTTATATAGCAATATTAACTTTGTAGAAAATGCCATGTCAATAAATGCTACTGAACCTCAGTTTATTTTTATATCACTATATCACTTACTCAGTATGTAAGTGGTTTTAGGAGGAAGCTTAACAGATTGTAGATATTATCAACATTCAAATCAAAGTGTTAAATGGCACTTGCAGTTTATTTTGGTGTTTCATATAGTTCAAGGGGACAAATGCAAGTCAGAATCTTTGTTTATATTTGCCATCATTAGCAATATTATGAATATTTCATTCATTATTATTTTCATCTAAAGCTAAAATAATTAGACATTGTGGCCATTTTTTAAAATGGATTCATTTTATATAAAAAGATGGTCTGTTATTACAGTGCTTAGATTGTAAGCTCTACGGGGCAGGGACCTCCAAACTCTTGTGTCAATCACAACCTGGCACTTAAAGTGTTTTAATACTTGTAAGTTACTCACTTGTATTGTGTAATGCACTCTTCAAATGTCTGTCTTATATTTGTATTGCTGAATTGTACAGCGCTGCGTAAATTTGTGGCGCTTTATGAATACAATTATACATACATACATACAATGCACAACACGATGCAATCTGCTGTTTAATGGATGAGAGTTCCAAAGTGTTTGAAAAGTAGTTATAACAAATCTATGACAAAAAAGATCACCCTTCTATCATCATGTATGAGCTGGGAGTAAGGTGTGCAAAGGACAGCTGTAATATCCACTCTTGGTTGCTCTTGTACATTGTATGTAAGAGATTCTTCACAATCATTTATATTTCCCAGTAATCAGTTTTAATGTGTTACAAAGACAGCAAAGTAAAATTGATGCTTAAGTAGCTTGATAGGGTTACAATATAAAGACTTAATTTAGCAAAAATCTAATGTTTTAGTTTAGAGCATTTACAATTACAAATGTCAAAGGGACACTAAAACTGTGAAAAAGGGCTATCTATTTATTGATCACCTAATATAAAATACAACAAGTGTGAAAATGAGTTTTAGGCTTATTTTGCAAAATAGTCATAGTACTTGAAATAAAAACAAACACTTGGTGCAATGACTCTCATTTTAACACATTTTGTACTTAATATCCTGTGACCAATAAACAGAAAGTTTTTTTTTACACAGGATTTAAAGGTTTCCTTTAAAGAAAACCATTTGGAGAATTTTGACATCAAGTTGTTTAAATTTTTTAGAGGAATATAAGCAGGGGGCATGGAAACTAACTAATAAAAATGAAACTACAATGTATATAAACAATATAATCAATGTAGTCGTTTAAATGTGAATACATTTTTGAGATTAAACAGAGAATGGCCCTTCATTTACAGTCAAAGATTTAAACAAATTCATATCTTTAAATTAGGTACATACTCCTAATCCAAAAACGTGGACCACTCATAACCACCATATTTGATAGTCATTCACTGGTATGGTCTTGATTTTTTTTGCTCATAAAAATATATTATGTGACGATCATCTGTCTTTAGAGTTAAAGTGTAATTTATGATTAAATAATAATTTAAAGAGTAGTTAATTAATATAAAATTTGAAGTTATTTCCACCCAAGAAAAGTGAGATTATGGATCTAGGTATGGATAAGCCTATATGTTTTATTTTCTTTAGGCCCACTGACCACACCAGGAGATGGAGGATGTTAGAGGGGTCCCCATCCAATGTACTACCTAATGTCCAAGATACAAGATACTTATTCTTAAGTACCCCTCCACTCCACTAGGCAAAAGGATCAGGTGAAGAATATAAGTATGACACCACTACATGGGTCTGAGGAATGTGAGTTTGCACACACGCACAAAAAGTAGGTATATATCTTTTTAATCGACCACAGGTGCAGGTTTACAGAAAAACAACATTTTGCGGGGTATAATTAAAAAGATATATACCTACTTTTTGTGCGTGTGTGCAAACTCTATTCATTTATATTGCTGCATTATTGTGGTGTCTGCCCCACACTCAGGGGTTTAGCACCACCACCTGAGGCAAATAAGTATTTTTGTGTGCACTTCCATCTAATCTCTTTCTGAGGAATGTGATCAAGTAACTTGCTACATGAAATCATTATCCACCTACATACTTTACAAATGGCAGGGAGTGAGAGGAAAAAATAGACCTCCCATTAAGTTACTGCCAGCAAGGATCAAGTTCACTGCAGTAAAAGTGCTACATATTTACTTTGCTTGTTGCTGTTCATTTGTAGTTATCACAGGGCTTATTTTGATTCAAACTGCAGATGGAGTACTCCTAATCAATTCATAAGATAATTCTAAAAGTTGACATGGCTGAACTTTTATTTTTCTATAATTCTATACTTTTGGGTCCTGATATATACAGTACTTCTTTCTGAGCAATATATGACCTGAAAGAACATACAAAAAGAGAAAGAGAACCTGATACTATCTAATACCATCCAGTCATTACAACCTCTGCCTCATGAAAAAATATCCAAATAAAAATAAGTGTAAATTAGATTCAATGAAGTACACCAAGACGCAACAGTTTCACTGAGTAGGTTTCAATTCTGATACTGTTTTAAAAGCGGACTATGATAATGCAGACATCAATTAAAATCTTTTATAATTTTAAGAATGAAATTGCAGAGAAGAACTGCTGCTTTTATGATTATATGAATATTTTCTTACCATTTCTCTTCTTCTAACCTGCATGTTGTTTTCTGAATTCTGTTGTGTAAAATACAGGTTTTAAATCTTTTACTTTATTTATAGATGAAACATACTGCAACAGGGGAAAACATAGAACATGGCCTTCTCAAACCAAGGTCCAAGCCTGAGATAAAATCTTTTTCAAAATGCAATTTGAGCTGAAACACAACTCATGAGATATGATAGAATACTTAATGGCCTTGCAATGTTCTTTCAGAGAGCTGGATAAATACTTATATTATGTTAACTTTTAAAATTTGTGAAAGTGTGTTCCTGACATTTACTGTCAATAAACAGACCACCCTAGGAGAGTCTAATGCCCCCAGATTGCCTACAACTAAGTGGTAAGTGTGAAGTCAGGATGCAAATTAAAACTTTCTTTTTTCCAATTTCAATTTTCATTCTCATTTTTCTCTTTGGAAAATCTGCACTTTACTGACTGTGATTACTTATTTTTATATTATTGTCCCTCAAGAAGAGGGAATGTCAATGCCAATGTTAACTAATAATAAAAAAGACTCAAGGTTAAACAAGTAGACTGAAAATGAGCCTTGTGCTCTGCAAATAAGATTTTTCCTTTTCTCTATTTTATAGTGTATGTTGTGAGAAAATAATCAAAAGGCAGTGTCCCAATTTCAGCCACAAACAGCAGTTTTATTGTATATCTTTAAGTCAAAATGTTATCTTGGCAAAACACAAAAGTGACTTACAGATGAATGCAGTACAGATCTAACTCTCCTTTAGTTAAATAGACTGAACCCATGACTGTCTTTTCTCAGTTACTCTCAGAAGGTTATTTATGAAAGAGTAAATTCACCTGTCACAGTAATTCACCATACATCAAGACAATTCACCCATATTGTAGTATAGTCGATTCTACATATTCTTTAATCTGTGTACTGTCACAATGATAGAGCGTATTGCCACAAAGTACTTTCTGAGCATACTCTGGCAAATAAAATCAGTGGACAATATCACTATTTTGACACTGCAGAATAGTCACCTAAATTACAATTGTTTTTACATTAAATTTAATGGAAGATTTGTATCACATTCATGAAATGTCTCCAAAGAGGTAAGAGGAACCCTGCCATAAGACCCCAGTTTGCCAATTTCATTTGGTAAAGTCAAAGTTGTGTATTCAAACCAGTGTCACTCCAACACATGATAGAGGCAGTAGAGTGTAGCACCGTGTTAGCCAAAGATTTAAGCAGAGACAAATCGAGTATAGGTGATACCTTTTATTGGCTAGGTGATACCTTTTATTGGTTAACTGAATAAATGGTAAATGCAAGCTTTCGAAACTACTTACGTCTCGACTTGTCTCTGCTCCAAAACATGATGGAATACCATAAGTGTTTTCACAAATGTAGCTAATAGATGCAAAGAGTTGCATAAATATGCAGTAATGTTCAAATTTTAAGTGAATTTGCCACATGACATAAAATAATGATCTTTAGTGAATATATAAAGTTCACATAAGTCAACAAATTCACACACTTACAACTCTTAATATGGGCCAAGGTATTATACTGAAACAGACTCTGTTCAAACACCAAATGGTATGTCTACCAGTCAGTCACAACCATGCACACTGTAAATCAGGTTACCAACTCAATATTTTGATAATTTACCATCACTGTTGTCTCTAATATAAAGCCAGACTGTTTTGCTATCTTCTCCAATTTCCTATTGCTCCTATGCTCTTATGAGATAGGGGTAGGGAATTCAAATAGAAGATGCTGTGCTACATCGGTGCTTAAGCTTCAAATTTCTGCTGCAGTTGTTACCAGTTATTTTCAATTCTGGTTCCAGCAACTTAAGTTATCTAAAATGTCTTAATAAATGCGTCTTAATGCTTCTGTGTTTTACAGTTCAGTGTTTTCACTCTCTAATTCCTGTGTGTTACAGTATTGCTATTGCTGCTCTCCATTTACCACGTGTTACAGTGCTGCTATTCTTGCTTTCTGATGCATGTGTGTTGCAGTTCCTCTGTTTCTGCCTTCTGCTCAGTGGGTTCCCTCAATGCAAATTCTAAAGTTGAAGGATTAACCAGGGCTATCTCCACCATTGTAAGAGGATCCATCTTTAAATATCTCTCAAGATGCAGGACATATCAAGATATGTTCTCTTGTATCAATAAAAATGAAAAATACTTCAGAAACCAAACAATTTGCTTTATTTCTAGCTGTGGTATTATTTTATAAAGCTTTCAACCAGTTTAACATATTCGATTGTAGGCTAGTGCAACAAAAGAAGGGCTGAATTTCAACAACTGATGAACCCCTTCTTCCTTCCCCAACCAAAAAATGACCCCAGCTTTACCTGCTAAGGAAGAGTTTCTTCCTACCCACAAGTAAATCAGGTCATGGGACCATGATCATGTGACTCAAATAAAAGTTTTAGCCAAGTTAGTGTTCTGGCATGCCCCGCCAGAAAATTACACCTAAACAAAATGTTTAGTTAGTGAAATACCTTATCTACACAAATGAGAATAAAAATAGGACATAGTTTATTAGTTTAGTATATCGTAATGTGTTAAATGATGTAGCCTGTCCAGCTAAACTGTATTTGTGTTATCCCTAGTTTCATAAATAAACCTAATTCATTCTGTTGGCTAATGCCAACAAGAAACCCAATTATTGTTTAATATAAAGAAACTATTTTTCAGAATTAATAAAATATGGGCTTTAAGAACCATTAATATGAAGTCCATATTTTTGCATTATTTTTTAATACACAAAAAGCCAATGCAAGCTGGAAACAGACAAAAAACCCTTATTATGGTCAATGATCTTAATATATGTAAATAAACAAAGACGTTAGCTTTTATGGTTGCAAAAAAATTCAAAATAATCCTTACTGAATAATACAGGTAGACACTCCAATTGTATTTTCAGTTAGTCTGGCCTCTGTGATCTTTTAGCTTCCATTTTCTCATATCTAATCCATGCAAGAGAGCAGAACATTTTAGTCAATGTAATTGATAATAACATGTAATGTGTAAGAACATAAGTTATGGGTATTAGAAAACTGAAGGTGGGATTTGATCCAGGGGTTACTCTGATTTCCATATTTGGAGTCAGAAGGATTTTTTTCCCCAGTATGAGGATAATTGGCTCTTGCCTCA
Organism: Pipa carvalhoi; assembly: GCA_021901965.1. Taxonomy (NCBI): domain Eukaryota; kingdom Metazoa; phylum Chordata; class Amphibia; order Anura; family Pipidae; genus Pipa; species Pipa carvalhoi. The sequence goes on from JAKJJM010153775.1 coordinate 10,151, forward strand.
TGGGTTTTTTTTTGCCTTTCTCTGGATCAACATTGCAGGTTAATAGGCTGAACTGGATGGACTTTTTTTCAGTCTTATAAACTGTGTTACTATGTGGCTAAATGGAAGCGGTTTAACTATGACTTGTTTTAGATGATTTCAAAAATGTCTGCAATATTTAAACAATATTAGTGACAAACATGGATATGAAAGCATAAGTATGTATCTTGTACATATTATTTTCAAAGACAAAAGTGCCCCTTTTATTCATCTTCTCTCTTATATTTTCTTTCCTTCATAAAACCTACAGTCATAATTTTTTTTCAAAATTTCTGGGGACTGATTTTAATTTTTAATGATTTTTCAATATTTATCTTCCATATAATGTCAATAATAAAATAATTAAAAAACACAAAAGTAAAAAAATAAGCATGGGCTAAATTTTTAATTGAAAACTGCTATTTAATTTTTTAAAGGAAAATCCCCTTTAAATCACCTCTATATGCTTGGATATTATATATATTGTTTTGGAAAGTAAAGAACCAGAAAAATAAAAAAATGTTTTATCAGTTTTCAAATATAGCACTTGTAAAATTGTTATCTTGAATTTTTGAATTGTATTGCTTTCTGTCTGCTTTTTTCTTTACTGATAGCAGCCATGTTTCTTATATGTTAGTAAAACAAATGCCACCCAATCCCATTTTTTCTATATTGCTTTGGATAGTACATATTGTTTATTTATGAAGTGCCCAGAAAGACTATATTTAAAGATAAATATACTTTCTGCACACCATTTCAACATTTTAGATGTAGAAATTAAATATATAGTAACTATTTAGAGCATTTTCATTTCTTGGCAGTACTTTCAAGGTTAATCTATAATATTATAATGCTAATAGCACTACACTGTCAATGTAAGTAAAACAGTGTCAGTCTCTTTTGCTTGCACTTCTTCAAATAAATAAAAATATTTTCCAGCCAACACAGTTGTAAATGTAATCTTCTTGAAATGTGATTCTAATAATGCTGTCTATCTTGTGCTCCAATTGTTTAAATCTGAGTCTATCCATTGAATCACAATCATTTAAGAAAAGCAGGAATATTATGTATTGACCGTGGTATCACTATCCCCATAAAATGAGCCCCTCTGGAACTATTGATTTCTATCTATTTCTGATAAATAAAACATAACTAGCTAGAAACTGGAGACAACCAAGCATAAATACATTCTCTTCTAAAGATTATGAAGATGGACCAGTTCCCGTTTCTATCTATTTTATACAGATATTCATTTAACATGACTGATTCGCTTTGGGTCATAGTGAAATTAAAATGAATGTTGCCCTTAGAACTTTAAACTAGAAAGAAGCATGTGCATTTAAATAATATTTTACATTTAAGTTTTTCTTAAATATTTGGTAATTTCACTGAAAGATAGTGTTCTATCTGTCATATACCATATGTATTCTCGCCAAGTAACATATTTCCCTTATTTGCACACAATAAAAAATGAATGCTGCAGGACCACACAAAGTCCTTACTGTAGATTTTGTGGAATTTACAGACCCTTTACAAAAGAACTCCCAGTCATTTGTTATTAGAAAAAGTGGAAGAGTATTTGAGCCAGTTCATTTCAGGAAACAGATACTAAACTCTTTGTTTGGTTAAATAGCATTGAAATAAAGCATGCATTTAATCATTGCCTTAGCAATAGACATACAAAGAAAATGACCATTTGACCTTATAAAGTAAAATGACAGCTTCTGATAAACTAAACAAAAGGACTCGGTAGTTTCTTCAAGAAGCAAAGATGTTCTGTTCATTACATACCAAAATATACATAAATAGAGACTCTGTGTAAAAAGGGGTGTCTTTAAATATTGAATTGATAGTCTTATAAAAGCAACAAAAAGCTCTTTCAGCAGTTTTATCAGAATGTGATCAATGCATTTTTAAAAGCTGTATTAAACATACATTTTAGCTTAGTTGTAGAGAATCTGAGTTAGTCTCTTGAATTTAATACTGATTAAACATATATATATATATATATATATATATATATATATATATATATATATATATATATA
>JAKJJM010154002.1:0-13630 GCA_021901965.1 Pipa carvalhoi
AGATAGATAGATAGATAGATAGATAGATAGATAGATAGATAGATAGATAGATAGATAGATAGATAGATCAGAAATCACCCAGGGAGAAACAGCTTTCACTAAAAAAAAATAGGAACAGGGGATCATAATTACCCCAAAGATAAAATCAGTTTTATTGCCAACATGTATCTGAATTTCTAACATTGCATATTGTATTCCTACTCAATGTCTTCCCTGTTAGAGAAATGAAACTGACTGCTTTGTAGAATGCTTTATTTGTTTCATGATGATTTAAAAACAGTCTATAAATACAAGTCAGCGGGCTATTTTTGGAACATTATTACTAACAACGTAAATAGATACGCATTGTGACGGAGTATTAAAGGATCGTGTTTCCAGAAGCTTCACGGCAGGGTCGTCTGTAGCTATAAACTGATATTAAAGTTTAAAAAGGCAAAGACATGAAACAGGCACCTTGTGGAGAGAGCTTGAGGGAAGAAGGGATATTAAAGACATTTAATCCAGTACTCAGACAGCACAAGAATAGGCAGATCAATAAAAGAATAAGTATTTAATGATATCATTCGACAGCCAGCTAATAATTAAAACAGAAATATACACCAGATAAAGCTTGACAACAGTGCAACAGTTTACTGCGTTGCTATGGTGAGGTTGCACACTATAAATACATGCGTGAATACATGTGGCTGCCTGTTAAATTATATATATTCATTGATTAATATGAGGTTATGTCAGGCTGAAGAGCATTGATATGTAGGATGAATGAATCCAGGTGGGCAAAAAACTGAAACCAAATATAAACCGCCTCTGCAGTTTAAAGGAAAATTATATTATATCAGGTGGCCGGGGCCTTTTTAAAGGATGGGGCAGGAATTGCTGGAAACTGCCACCCTGCTGGTGGCTATGAGTTACTACACCGGGGCAAAGAATTTAAAATGAGCCAGACTTGCTACTAAAGTCCAGAATTAGATGATAACTCCAATGTCAAGGTGATCATAGAAGGAACTCCAAAGTCCAGCATGTACTTCATTGTTGGAGTTGGGACTATCTAGGTTTTTATGCCACAGAATTCCAAACTCATCCATAATTATGCCATTTTTTTCCCAGCATGCCATGCAGTAGCAAACAGGAAGTGACAAAGCATGGAGGCGCATCAAGGCTGCAGTCAATAGATTGAGAGGTGCCTCAATAGAGGCGATACTGACTTGGAACTTTGCGCCTCTGACCTTCTATTAATTTCTAAACCATTCAGCTTCATAATTTGCACCCAAAAAAGAAGTATTTCCAATACTGTTGATCTCCGTAGTTCCACCATTCTACCTACTATATTTTTTTCTTCCCTTTTCTCGATTTTTTTTTTGGCACCGTGAATTTTTATTGCCTCTGGGTTTTTTTCCGGTGTAAAAATTGTAATTATGAAAAAGTGCATCTGTTTTTGTTTATTGATTTCAGTTTTTGATTTTCTTGTAAACAGTTGTAAGATAAAAGAAATGTTCACAAAACGCATTAAATAAGTGAGAAACGACATTTGAACTTTAGGTACTGTAAATATAGCATTAATAATAATCCCATTAGATGATAAATATAACAGCGCTAAAAGGGAGGCAAAATCAGATCGACACAGGTATTACAGCCAGGTTTTGGGCGAAATTCATAAAGCTCAAAAAGATCGTTTTCGACCATTTTATCAACGCTAAAAATGGGTCCCCATTGAAAAATATCAATCAATACTTTTAGACCAATTTTTTCCGAGCGATATTTTTCGATCTGTTATAATTTTCGCCCTTTATTTGAATATTTATTAATGTCCCAGGGTGTTGTATACCCTGAAGGGTCGCTAATTTGTGGCTAATGGGCGCAAAGTGTTGCTTAGATATGGCGCTGATGTAATATCGCAAACTGTGCGAGAATTTGCCACAACAAAGAAAAATAAATGATATTTGCTATTTGCCTGTTTAGTTACTGGTTCATGCATCGATGGGTTTGTTGAGTACGTGAAGATCGGGAAGTGCCGAATAGACACAAGTGTTTGGACTTTCAGTAAGAAGTCCCCCTGTATTTCCAGTAATAATGGAGAGGAACACTAGCTAGCTGCTATGTCACAAACTTCAATAGTAAACTATATTTACAGTATTACAGCGTCTCTGTGTATATTTACTGGCTTTAGCCTGGAGGGGATATCATCCCTGTAGAGACAGCCAGAAATCTTTTTTTTTTTTTAACTTGACTCAAACTTAATGGCTAATTTTAGATCTCTGTCCAGATTGGCCATTGAAATAGCAGCAAGCTATATCGGTAATGCAAAATGTATTTATATCTATATATGCTGTTTCACAAAGTGCATATTCAGCAGTCATCAGCAGCTCCCTCGGAGATGGGCTGGAAAGATATGTTTAAAGTGATGTTATCATAAATAAATCTATCATTTTTTTTTTAAATGCTATTTTGATTTCTGGCACCTGTTTAAAACTGATTGTGATATATTTTATTTTGTGACCAAACGTGCATTTTTAATAAAATTGTCATTTAATTAATATTGCAAGCTCTCCTGGCCAGGGTTTTCATTCCTATTGCAGATTTACAATGTACAGTAGCTATGTAAAGTGTTATGTTTCTCTGACTATGTACAGTGTCACAGACCTATATATATTGGTATTGTATTTATATAGTGCTCATATATTATGCAGATAAAGCATGGACTTCAGTCCCTGCCCTGTGGAGCTTACAATCTAGTTTCAGCCACACACATGTATTTGGATTGTGGGAGGAAACCCACACAGGTGCAGGGAGAACATACAAACTCCATGCAGATGATGTCCAGGGTAGAATTTAATTAGAAAAAAAAAATTTTTTTTTTGTCTGTTTATCAAAATTTTTATAAAACACTTCAGATCGAACAAAATAAATAAATAGAGCTTGTGACTGAAACGGAGTCATTTAGCGAGCTTTGACGTATAATGAAGCAACAAGTGTAAACTAACCTAAACAGCGTTTAATCAACAAACAATTTAAGGGGCTTATTGACTAAAATTCTCAAACAGCAGATTCCCCTAGCAAATCTGCGACAACTTTAAAGTCGCGATGGCGACAATATTCCCATACTAAAGTCGCAACTGCGACAATTTTCCCATAATGAAGTAGCGACTGCGACAGTAGCGGCCTATTGCGACCATCTTTAGCTGGCAAATTCACACCTTTATGCAGCAATTCAGACTTTAGCCAATAACCCCCTAAGAGCCCAACCAGCAACGAGCGACAAATTATCCAAATAGGCAAAACCAGATAATGTTCGACGGAAGAAAATTTCTATATTTCTATATCGAATATTAATTGATACATCGATAAATTTAGATATCGCGAAATTGAAAAATTCGACGGAAATTTTTTTCGTTCTTGCGATATCGAATATTGTATTTTACAGCGATAAATTTAAATGACCTGGTATAAAGGTAGTTTTTCGACGGGGAAGGGGAATTTTTTGATATGTCGATATTGAAAAAAATCAATCGAATTTTTTTATCGAGTTTTTCGATTTAATGCAATCGAAGAGGTTTAAAATGGCCTTTTTTCGACTTTAATAAATTTCGCCCAAACTGTTTATATCGATGGTAAAATTCTACGTGGCAATTGTCATCCCTCTTTTATTTTACACCAGTTTGTCCCGCCCCTTCTGCGTTTCAGGATTCATTTGTTCCAGTTCGACTGGACTGGTGCGCTCGACCTTCTATTCGACGCATTTAACGATAAACCGTAAGACTGAAGAATTGCACCAATGCCTTATTGAAGATATTTTGCACTGCGAGCGCCATTTTTATAGCCTATTTCAGTCGCAAGCGTGGATAACAGCGTAAATGTATTTTATACATCTTCCTTCACGGGCAATAGTGATTTATTTCAAACTTCCTTAACCTTTGTTTCTACTCGTTATATATCCCCACACACCTTCAGAGTTTAGATCTCCGTCTCTAAACCACCGGTTAAAAATTAGCTGATATAAATCCGGGAAAGATGAATATTGTGGGCTTTAAAAATTCCTTAATTGGCATAACCCTGTCTAAACACCAACTTGGCGCCATTCATCATCTATAATTAGCCTAAGAAGAGCTCCTTATTAAATATAAAATAATTTAGCATGCAAGACACTTTGGGATGTCAGCAGAAATCTCATTTTGCGTTTAGAGGGTAGCAGGGAGAACAGATACAAGGACAACGTGTACAGTAGAAATGTCTGCGTTTGACAAAAAAAAAACAAGGGGGCAGGGTTGCTCTATAGTCAGGATTTCTAATGTGAAACCCTCACGAATATATTGTCTCCCGGTCCCTTATATACACACTGGGAATTAAGCAAAGAGTTTTACACTAAGGGAAGGTCTACTTGCTTAAAGGGACACTAAAGCCTGTGTAAAAAAAAAAATTTGGAGCTACCGGAATGACCCCCTGAAACACTGGAGAAAAGCAGCCGAGTCAAAAGCTGCTTCGTAATTTATATACTGAACACAAATAACAACTAGGATTAGCTGAGAGCCTCTGCTCCAAGTGCTTGTTTTTTTCTTCTATTGTTATGATTATTTTGCACGATTGGTAACCCTAAACTTGGCAGAAAGTCCAGTTTATAAAAGGTGGACGCAACCAGAATAAAATGAGGTCACAAGTCACAAATCTACAAGAATGAAACTTAAAGAAAAGAAAATTTTTGCAGTTACTGTATAGGAATAACTGGCGTGCCAATCCAAATACCGATTTTATTTTCTCAGGTGTTGCCGGTCTTTTAAACGTCACAACAATTTTTAGCAGCCTGCACAAAACTACGCCAAAGTTTACCCAAATAGCAATCAGAATCGACTCACAACGGTAGAGAGACTATTGGGGTAATTCATCAACAGGGGTAATCTATCCAGAGGTCTAGCAACCCATAGTAACCAATCAGAATTTCCCTTTTTTGACAGCTACTATTTCATTTTCTGGTGTAACTGATCCTTTAAATCCTGACTGTTCCAATAAACATATTATTTTCCATTCCAGCGTGAAACAAAGAACTTGCAGTTTTGTTCTCTAGATGGAACATCAGAGACAGTACTTGCCTTTACTGTGTGTTATGTCCCCCCTTCCCAGTCCATGCAAGAGCGTAAGCGTGCGTTTATAATTGCTAAACAGAAGTTTGGAGCAATAACTATGTTAGGAATGTCAGAGATGCAGGACACACCGAGATCACATTCTTTTCTACAGAGACCAAATAAGCAGCTAAGTATTCTCAAAGAAGAAAATTACTGCTCACTGAGAACTCATTTGCTTTAACTGCTGTGCGATGTGTAATTACCCTATAAATGTACGCAACATGGCTGACTCGAGAAGTCGAAATAGAACGCGCAGTCACCTGCAGCCATAAAACCCGCCGTGATTCATTCTCCGCTGCCGCGGGCCGCTTGTACCGATCCAGGGGGATATTAATAAAAAGTGGAAAATTCTGCCTTATTTTTTTCAGTTTGTTTTGCTCAAATTCATTTTTTTTTCCCCATTAATTGTAAGAAAAAAATGAACAAAGGGATAAAAACAATATTTCTATGGGAGTTTCAGACTTAAGGCGAAATTTATTAAAATCGGAAAAGACGATTTTTGATATCGTTTAATCAATGTCGCGATTATCGATATCAAAAAATAGATATCGAGTTTCCAATATGGCGATATTGAATTTCCGATATGGCGATATCGAAAAAGGGCCTTTTTTTTCTCGAAAAACCGCATTTTAATTTAGTGGTAAACGCTCCCGTATACCACAGGTTTAACGTGGGTGCATAAGGGATCCCAGGCCTCAAGTGAGTACAGAGAATGGGGCTGCAACTGGGTTCCAGATTGCGCAGATTGAGGGGCTCATTCCGGTAGGTCCGAATTTTCCGTCCCAAATTCATTTATAGCGAACTCCCATTATAAAGTCGCGAGCGCGACTAAAAAATTGTCGCGGTCGCGATTTTATAATGAAAGAATTGTCGCGGTCGCGACTTTATTATGGGAGTTCGCTATAAGTGAATTCGGGACGGAAAATTCGTACCTACCGGAATGACCCCCTGAATATCTAATAACTACGAACGCATTTGAGGCCTTTTCCGATTTTGGCATTAACGTTCCTTTAATAAATACCCCCTAAACTACATTAGACTCTACTTACGATAGTAAATCTAATTCATATACGCTACAGATGTCTGTTTAGAATACTGCATACCAATACTGTAAAAGAAAAGGTTTCAGCGTGCAAATTCACCCGTTGATGACTGCCAGAGACGACTGTCTATATGCTGTGGCATTTACACATGTTCCATAAGCCTCCTATAAAATTTACTGGAATTGTTAAGATTAATGAGGTTATATATTCTGCCTGTGTATTTTTTTTTTTAACACTGAATAAATGACTAGATGATTAAATACATGCTTCTACTACCATAAAGCCCCGAATGCAATTTTCCTACTGTTCTTTTGTCCCAATAGCTGTAAAATGTAACAGAAATGCCGCACGCTGGATCGAGCCTCTCTATGAAAAATGGTTGGACAGTTTCCATTAGGGCCTTCAAAAATGGATTTACAGTTTCAATTTGTCAAAACGCTGAATAAATGAACAGGCGTTAATGGCAAGCCGGGTGGCGCAGTAAGGAAACAGAAAAGGAAAAAAAAAAATCACGCCTCTACCATTATCTCTCTCTAACGCTGGAATAGAATTACGCAGACGTGTTTCTTCTCATCATAATATTCCTCATTATAATGGACGCCCGGGGGTTACTTTTTATTTTATTTATTTTTTCTAGAGAATTGTTTTTCAGGGATTTCAATAGGAATTCTTGGAAACTCGTCATCAGAATCCATTTAATTTCCCCCCAGAAAAGCGTCAGTAAAACGCGGTGTTGTTCACAGAAATAAAACCATTTAAAAAAAAAAAATTCGATTGCGCGAAAGGAATGTTTTTCCTTTAATTCTGGATCGCTTGTGACATGTATTCACAGGTTAAAATTTCAGATCTTTTTATTGGGAGGCAATAATTAATAAGGATAATTATATGTATACCTCTGAAATCGGTTGCGGCAGATTCTGTTATGGGGTCAATTTAATCATATTTGTTTTATTTAGGACAACAGACACAATGTAAAATATGTGCTGTTTTCTCAGCAGAATGGGGGAAGCCATTTTGTTCCTCATTTCTTTTCAGGAAGCAATATTATCCAATGTTAAGACACACCAGGACTGTGTTGCTAATACAACAGGACGGTGGGGAGGCAGCAGTCAACATATGTCACCCCTGTACTTTAATGAATGGCAAGCTCCTTTTTTATATATTTACAATTGCTCTTGTTTAAGCAGTGAGTAATAATCTTGGGCAAGAAAGGTCCCTTCCATTTATCATCACTTCCTGTTCTGAAAACAGGAAGTTGCTTTGGGCCTCCAATTTTGAGTCTACGGCAGAGTATTTACAAAAGCAACATCCTGTATTTGTAAAATGCCAACCATGAAACATTTTTCTTCCCTATCCATTGCTTCAGTCTCTCCACCTCCCTCTCCAGTCTCTCTCTGTCCACTTCTCATATCCATGGGTGTCCGCAGCTGAAAATATAGGGGGGGCGGCTGCATGACATCATGATGTCACAGTCACTTGGAGCATCGAGTCAATCGAAAACTCCCAATGAGCTGGGGCAAAAGGAAGGCCATGACTTCATTATTTTTCTCCATCTTTACTAATTTTCTCTTACTTCCTTTATAATCTCTAATTCTCCCACTTCATAATCCCTCAGGCAGTCTCCTAATGGACTAAAAGATGACTTGAGAAGTACGACTATGTTTTTATCTTGCTAAAGCCAAGCACATCATCAACCATTTTCATGATTATTTGGCCACTGGGGGCATTGCTTCACTGTGGATGATATTTACCTCAGAAGACTAGTTTTTCTTTCACATGAGCCAGTGAGATTGGGAATAGAGCTTCTGGCTATTATATTACAGTGTATAGTTCGAGGCTTGCCTAGACTCGTTGAGTTTCAGACTTAGAAAAGACATTGCATAATACTACAAACATAGTTCAAACCCTAAGGTATGTGTTGCTGAGTGAAAAGATTGTCTATTGAATGGCCTTAGATTGAGGGGGGAATGAGGTGTGTGACTAGAACAATAAAACTGAAAGCTGGACAGGTTACTGGAAACCTGGTATCTGTTTATTATAAATACAGTTTCGTTTTAATTTTATTTTACACATATGGCTTAGGTACAGCTTTATTTCATTATTATTGGTTTATATAGCGTCAATATCTTCCGTGTCACTGAGCACAGTAAGGGGAACATACAAGAGAACGCATTACATGGTATACAAACTTTACCACAGCGTGATACAGTAGCAAGCATATTGTGCTCTCTTCAGAGGTAAAATTAAATATCATCACGGATATGTTTTCAAATAAAGAATGCAAGCGGGGAGAACAGATTATCATGTAAAATGTAGTGCTCGGCAGGACAAAGCTCCTTAAAGAATAACTACATTTTTCTAATAGATAAAAATAAAAATCTGCTTCTTCCGCATGCGTTATTTCACAAGTACATGGCAACCTTTGTAGCATTTCAGCTCCGCCCTCTGCTGAGAAAGCTGGTGTCCTGGGCACTGGCTTCTACAGAGCATGTGTGAAAAGCACCACTGATTGTAGGCTTCATTGATATTCACAGTTAATGGACCATGTGATCTTCCCCAACCAGTCAAACTATGGGGATTATTCATCAAACACCTACATTATCGTGCCACAGACAGCCAACTTTTAATTGTTGATGGTCGTTTGGCATCAGTAATTGTACCATTAGTTTCATAACTATTTTTTGCCAGTTGATTTCCATTATAACCAGTTTGTTCTTCGGCACTTGGCACTCTAAAAATGGGAAGGAAAAACCCTGGGCTCAGTGGAGGGAAGCTGGCAAAGTTCGTAGAAGTACCAAATTTGGCCAAACAGCTTTGCTCTTCTTTAGCGTTGAGCCGTTGAAGGATTCCAGAAGATGTAGTTCTAATATCTTGATAGCCACCGAATTTACATCCCTGCTCTATGTCAATTATAGTTTGACATTCTTTCCAACTATTGTGTTCCCTCTTCATTTATATTCAGAACGCGCTCCTAACAAGCCTGCGTTTGTCTGTTACCTCTGTGTAAGTCTGCTGTCAAGCAAATGTTACCGTAATGCTGTTCAGATGATGGATGGCCTTCTCACTGTATTGATTTCTTCAGCTAAGAGATTTTCCTTGCATCCAATGCATATATCCATCGTGCAAAAACTGAATTGGATTATTTTTATTCTGGTATGTGATATATCTAATTAGTTTACTAATAGACTTTTATCTGTTAGGGTATGACGTGTAAGGGAATTTGATAAATAAGTCAAAAATCACCAAGTAGATACAGTATATTGATATATATGCCATCAACCCCCCCCATTCGCGAGTCTGAAGTGAAGTCAAATAGCAGTTCCCCTAGTCGCATTCTTTCCTTCGCAACACTCCTCCGTTTAGTCAATAGTAGAAGTACCTGTGCATGCGCATGCAAAATGATGGGAAGAACTCCATAAGATCGTGACTATCGTACTCGCCCGAATTGGTCATGTATTCGCCACAACGCAGAGGTTTCTCAATAAGCGAACATGGGGAAGTGGCGATCAAATGCGATTTCAGAGCTGTATGAGACAATTCGGCCTTTAGTTGATAAGGCCGTATGGGTTATTGTCGAATGTTGCAGTTTTTGCTAACATTACTCTATCACCCCCGTATATTGCAATGAGATCATCAGAATTTCTGATCTCCATTTTCCTAAAGTCCTGCAAATATTACTGTCATCCGGGCGCACTTAGTCATCTTCTCAACAAAATGTTTCTAAGGAAATACCAGTTTATCTAATCTTTTCCAAGGCCACACTGACTCTCTGTTAGGAACATAGGTTTAAGGATATTCCAAGGAAAGTTTTACAGATGTTCGTGTTCGCCTGCCAAAGTGCACATTACATTATTACAGGTTCTCTCCATCTATATAAATAAGTGACGTTTCTCCCCCGGAGTCGATTTGTTGATTTGTGACTTGAGCTTTTTGCGTTTATAATGATGAGTGATTCATTCCCCCGGCTCTAAAACCTTTCTTGCTTTTCTGGAATGAAACTTTATCATTTCAAAATGCTTTAAAACACATTAAAAAAAAAAAGTGTGAGGTGGCTTAAACGGACGAGAGGTTTCAAGCAAATAAACAAAAAAAAAAAAATCAGCACTTTTGATGGTAACTTCAATAAGTTAGAAAAAAAGATGTTTTATCACATAAAAAATGTTCTTTGGAGACTATACTTCCCCTTTTAAAGGATAACTAAATTTGCCTTCCGCTTCAAGATAAAGAGGATCTCTTTTATATCTGCTCCCGCGCCGCAATCCTCTTCCGATTCACGCCTCCTCATCAAAATCGCTGGTTTTTATTCCAGCGTATATGCAGAATCAGGTTGAGCATGTGAAGTAGAACATTTCGGCCATGTTGTAGAGGAAGCAGGAAGTGAGGAGTATCGGCCATGTTGTAGAGGAAGCAGGAAGTGAGGAGGATCGCGTGCGCCTGAACGGAAGAAATTGGCTTTATCTTGATGCAGCGCTGGAGAGAAGGAGGTAATGAGTAAGTATAAATAACTAGCAGTAATAGGAATCTCCCCTAACTAGAACCAGCCTTCTGTCAAATGTGAAATGTTTTATAAACGTGCAAAAGATATTCACTGTCACCCAAAATGTGTTTAATGCTGGGACTCTCCCTTTGGAAATACATTACCCACAATCCTCTGTGGAGCCGTTCACTTTACTTCTACCGAGATATTCAGTGATTCAGCTTTAAAAATCGGGCTTTCGGGCACACATACGTATTATCTAAAGCACCATAGAAAACAATGGGACTGGGCGAGGTCTGTTTAACAACATGGCTGCTTATCAGTAAAGATAAAAACAGACAGACAGCAGTGAAATTCATAAATCAACTTGAAATATAACATTTTTTTACAAATGCTGTATTTGAATAACTGACATGCTAATCCAAATGGGAATCTGTATTTTTTTTTGGGGGGGTGTTGATGATCTTTTAAAGGGCCATAGCCTTAAAGGCATGTCTACTCTTCCTTTCATTTGAGTTTCATACTCCCAATGCGAGCACCATAACAAACAAATGCATTCATTTACATGCAAGTTTCAGTTCAGCCCCCTCTGACCTAACCTAGTAGTTTCCATATCAAATGTAAGGGTCAGTTGTCTGGACTGGACTGTCTGGTGCATCTGCAGATGAATGGATAGTCATCCTGCCATGTCCAATCAAACTTAAGTTCATTGTTTATAGTGTAGATATATATATATACTGAATTTACCGCCGCTGACATCATCCGTGACGTCAGCGGCTCCTGATTGGCTAAGCCAACCAGGAAGCGCTGGGGAGAGATGAGTCTTCCCAGTGGCTGCCGCTTTGAGCAGCTCTATGCATGCATGGAAGCACCGCCCGTTACATTTGCTAAACAAAATGGAAATTCTGAATTCTGAATAAAAATTTGGATTTCCAAAATCGAAAATGGCATTTTCAATTTTAATAAATTTCGCCCAAAATTATCCGTGGTCGTAACAGAATTTGTTTATAAAGATTGTAGGAATTGTGTACATAAATAAGCATCTAGATATCTATATGATACAGATAATAGATATTATATAATATGATTATTATATACAGTATATCCAGGAAGCAGCACAAACATAGTTATTTTACATGTTTATTTAAACCCATATGAAATAAATATCAAGAGGTTGCGCATGATTCCTACGCCAGTTTCTAAAGTAATTTGTAATTTGCAAGGGAAATAATAAGTTTAGGCAAATAATCATAGCTTGTAAATGTCAATAATGGAGACACTCCCTTCTCCACTCCTTATTTTCTTTTGAGTTACGGATGAGAAAATTCGCCATAGCCACCATCCCATACAGTGTTTCTTAATCACAGGCTTTAAATAATAAGGGGCTTATTCACAAAAGAACTAAACACTACACTTTATAAAGGTAATATCAACCTGTGCCGTTTTACTGCATTTCGTCCTGCTGTTGGCACTATTTTCCGTATCGCTGCACTTTTCGATTTGACAGATTTATATGGGGCTGAATAAAAATGGTCGATGCCAAAAAAAAGACTGATATCATTAAATATTGATCTGTTAAAAACCGACGCACTTTGCAGTATTCTCAATGCGGTTGCCATGCCTTTAAATAGCGATATTGATATCGCCGGTCTTTTTCAATGGGAGCGTTCACCTGACCGCGGGATAAGTCACAGGATCATCTCCGTAGGGAATAACGTGTTTTTCGCCAGCCTCATTCAGGAAAACACTTTTTGATCAAAAAATATGGCGGGAAAAGACTTTATAAATATTGATAAATATCGTTGATATTTTAGCAATATTTGATGTCTTTTTTTTCCTACAGTGAAAACTGTAATCTTTCATTTTATAAATATCCCCCGTTGTATTTTTAGTGCAGACTAAACCATTTTTATTGTGATGATAGCGTTCCTTTTTCTAAATAAAAAATATGCAAATAAATTATATTCCATGCATGGCATTATCTATCCCTACATGATGCGTCATCTATCTACAAACGAAAATAAATTGCGATAGCGGTCCTTTCTAATAAAGAGGGTATATTTCCTCTTTGATTCCAAGTATTAACCCAGGAATCCATTTTAATTCCTTATCGCTCGTGAATCAAAATTCAGCGCAAAAGCTACAACTGAGGAATACAGATATTAAACTTGTATATCACAATCACAGAGGGGGGACGACTATCCAGTGATAAAATAAGTGTCCCGAGAGCTTATAATTTATATAAAGTACACCAACAAAAGACAAAGGATATCTAAACAAGTCTCTCCCTTTGGGAGATCACGCACTACATCTAATTTATGTAATTGACAGTGTAATGCTAGCATTCAACATAGCCCGGTTGGAATACATATCATTATCTGTAGCCAAGGGGAAAGAATAAGGAGAAAGGACACGCATTTGTAGCACCAAGATGAAAATACATTTTAAAAAGGATACACTGATAGAATTCATGATAATTAAAGGTCAAACAACGGGCCTTAGCTCTAATAACACCCAACGAATAATGGCATCTGTGTTACAATTTATTGCTGTGTCTTGCATAGGGATCAGATCATTTGAAAAAAGAAAATCAATTGAAAGCTTTTGTTTCACCTGATATTACCTTAACAATCTCCATTTGGAAGCAATCCCTGTAAGAAGCGAATTCGTCCTAATGTAGGATAAATGTATGTATGTATGTATAATTTTATTTATAAAGCGCCACAAATGTACACAGCGCTGTACAATTCAGCAATACAAATATAATACAGACATGGGGAAAGCGCATTACACAATACAAGTATAATATCACAAGGATACAACACTTTAAGTGCCAGGTTGTGGTTGACACAAGAGGTTAGAAGTCACTACCCCATAGAGCTTACAGTCTAAATCAGTGGTTCTTAACCTTGTTTGAGGTACCGAACCCACCAGTTTCATATGCGCATTCACCGAACCCTTCTTCATGTCATCACGAATCTGCATGAGTCAGGTGT
>JAKJJM010154123.1:0-10193 GCA_021901965.1 Pipa carvalhoi
GACTGCAGACACCCTGAAATAAACAACCGGTGTGCACGTGCTCCTCATTCCTAAATGTGACACCGTTTACTTAGTAAGGTTGTTCTGCATCAGAAACAAACAAGGATTTTTACGTTCTTCATGATAATTCAGCCAGCAGAGGGCACTGTCTCATTGCAGTTTGTAGATGAACTCTCAAGGGTTATCAATCCTGAATGAAGACACGGGGCCATATGTTGCCCTCCCATGAATCTCTATGGTCTACAGCCTACCTAAGAATTTAATAAATATGCTAAGGAAGGCATTATCATTTTACTAAGGTCCATTCCCTTATATTTAAGTCAAAAGGTATTTGAAACTCTGCATTGATTTATGTGTTTTGCATTAATCTGTTTTTTAAGTAGTGAAGCAGTTTTCTGGGTATGTAGATAAGTAAGGGAATATTTGTTATTACAGTTATAGAATATTTGCAACTCTAAAAATACCCCCTATGGGAAGGGGGGCTTACCTATAGGAATGCTGAGAAAGTGTAGAATATCAGAGAGCTAGAAATATGGCATACTTGAAATGTTTTACTTCAATGGTAATGTGATTTTGTCACCCCCAGCTGTTAGAAAAAGTATAGTTCTGCAACAACTGGAACACTGAAGTTTACCTATCCATGAATCAATACAATCTTTAGACTCTAATAAGAGGCTGTTTAGTACACTGCACTGTTTCTTATAAGCAAAAGGGGAATTGTGAATTCTCGGATTGAAACCCATTTTTGGTAATAATATTAGCTAATCATGTTGAAAGAAATATTATCACCAGAAAAATGTTTTTGTTCAGGTGTGTACATAACTTTTCATGGGCCCTGGAGTTAAAGTCAGAAGGCCTGGTTTTACAAACAGGACTAAAGTGTGCGCACGCTGGTATACATGTCCATGGGTTTGCTCGCATGTGTGTTCTAGAGGAGGCCAGGTCATAATCTGGCACTGCCACTGGTTCGTTTGCAGCCCTAGTAGACTATGATTCTCTCAGAATTAGAAGGAAATTTGGTGGGGAGCAGCTTGGCTTTCTAAAATGAATATTTAAAATTATTCACTGCCCACATCTCAACTTTATTTTGTGCTTGTAAACCCAATAAACAAGCACAAAAAACTAGATGTGTGTGTGTAACTGCAGGAGATTACTGACAGGCATGAGTTATAAATAAGATAAAATACCTAAGGGCCTGTGGAAGGGATTCCCTAAGATACAGCGCCTGTCTCTGCCTTTGATTTTAATGAATAACTAAACTTTTTTTTCCATGTGTAGACAGTTTGATGTACTTTTCTAAAAATGAAAACCAGACTTTGCCTTTAATGCAAGACATTTATACAAACATCACCAGTCCACCCCCAAACTATACATTTTCCATAAAGAGGGAGCATATGATGTAAACCATATTAGCAGTTTTACTATTACAGCAAATGACTGCAGTCACATACGTATTTAACCAAGACATTAGCAGCAATCAGTTTTCCACAAAGCTAGCCCCTACACTGATCCCCATTGTCTTACTGACATTACATCTATTTGCGGAGTCTGATTGTGGCTGTTGTCCATGGGAAATGTAGCAGAAAACAGTTGTCCTATGTGACATTTTCAAGCTAAGGAGGATAATCAAGTGATTGCAATGGTAATGTACCATCATAATTGTTTAAGGATGACTTTTAGGCTAAGCCATTTGTTTTGTTGCATGTGGTTTTCTGTGTGTGGCTAAATGCCTTATACTTCTGCTCAGACTGTGGCCTCACTAAAGCTAATTGGACCCCAGTGCAAAATGTATGACCAGACCTGGAAACTTACCAGGTTTCATCCTGAGGCTCTGGATTAGCAAAGAAAACACTTGGTCTTTGGAGAAACCCTCAGGTTCTACGGGCCTGGGTCCCCCACTAGTAGCCCTGCCCCTTCCTGGCCTAACCCTGCCCCTCCTTCCAAACCTGCCCAAATTCACACAAATCCCACCCCATTTATTACCCCCACAGCAACCCGATTAGTATATATGCAAATAAACCCACCCCCAATGTGATGCAATTTTCATCTTGGTGCCGATACCTGAGAGGGAGCTCACCTCTGGGGTGGGACATCCACAGAGTTACCATATATGTTTATGACTGGGAATAGTCCCCCACCTTGTTACTAAAATAGCAGTGCCCCCTAACTTCTTTCTAAATCCCTCCTCTATAAACAATATTTTTAGCCTCCTCATATAGGATTGTACTTTGGCCAGTGGTGTATGTTTACCTAAAGTTTCAGGACCCTGGTGCAATCACAGTTATTCATCTATGCACAAGTCCCATAATCCTCAAGAATGGGAAAGTTTCAGTTTGCACTAGCTAAAAGGCATAAGAAGAACATTGATCCAGTTTATTTTTATAATGCACGTTTCTCTGTATAACCAGACGAAACCACTTAGCAAATGCAATCTCAGTTCTACGTGACTCAAGCATAGATTTATAAAGTCTAAAATTAAAATGAACTCTTTGTGATCTGTCCCCACAGTGCAAGTAACATGCTGTAATGAAAGCTGGATGATGTTTATACTCGCACTAATAAAATGGCTATCTTTGCATGATAACTGTCACTTTTGTTTACAGCATTATCCCTTACATTTGTCGATTTCATTTCTCTCAAACCTTTTTTTTTTTTATTACAAGCTCACTCCACTTTTCTAAAGCCCTCACCTATTTAAAACCTTACCCTCTCCCTTCTTTAATCTGGTCACCTATTTTCTACTTAATTTCATCCCCTATTTCTCTTATTCAAAACTTCCTCTCACAACCTGCTTTTCCCTGTCAGTCTGCCTCCTCTTTCCTATTAAAATCCCTTTTCCTTCCTTGCTGTCTTTGGTAACTTGCTGACTGGAGGAGAGTCTACTTCGTTTTCAGTGTTAGCTGTCAGTAACAGAAACCCCACCATAGATATCTGACCATCTTTTTGAACATTAGTGCTTGCAGGGAAGGACTCTAAGCACTATATTCTCATGGGCCTGACGAAGGGTGGTTACGCCTCCCGAAACGTTGCTGTATCTTGCACTCATGGTCAAATAAAACCAGGTTATATATCTAACTCGGAAAAGTGTGTGCATATTCCTTCTTCAAAATTCCCAGAATGCCACTCTGCAGCACTGTATTCTGTATAGACTAAAAACTAAGCAGTGTCCTAACATGGCATTTATAGGATTCTCATTAGCAAAATTAGCCCATATCCGCTGCAATCAATCCTTTGCTGATAGCTATGCACTAACTAAACTAATTCACATTAATGCAATACACATGGTGCTGGGTCATACATAGTCATGAATCAAATGACTTGTGACCTCACTATTATTGTATATAATCAATTCAATTCAACTACAAATAAGCAATTGAAGGAAACCATAATTCACAACTATCTTTTTTAAATATTCCCTACAATCTGCCCACAGGTTTGTATAGCAGATTAAATTAACTACGTTTATCAAATGCCGATTGCAGTAATTTGATGCTTGAGATCTGCCTGTGTCAAACCACCACAGCTGATAATATAGATTTAAGATACACAGACTGATTCCTTCAATTCTAAATGATCATTTAAAAAAATACCAAAAGCCTAAAATCTCTGCTTTCAGAAATTCTAAATTGTGTCTATAAAGTAAGATATTTAGCTATTTAACTTTGAAAATTGGGCTTTCTAGCACACTTCCTGAATATGTATTATCTAAAGCACCATAGAAAACAATGGGGCTGGGTAAGGTCTGTTTACCAATAT
Organism: Pipa carvalhoi; assembly: GCA_021901965.1. Lineage (NCBI taxonomy): Eukaryota > Metazoa > Chordata > Amphibia > Anura > Pipidae > Pipa > Pipa carvalhoi. The sequence goes on from JAKJJM010154123.1 coordinate 3,757, forward strand.
GGCTGCTATCAGTAAAGATAAAAATATATAGAAAGTAACATAATTCATGAATTCAACTTCAAAGAAAAAAAATTCCAAGTGCAGTATCTAAATAATTTCCATGCCAGTCCAAATGGGAATTTCTTTTTTCCTAAGATCACTGGCCATTTAAAAATAATTTACTCACTGGCTACTGCATGGGGGTGATTTTTAAACAATTTCTTAATTTTAACATTTACTTGTAAACGATTGTTTAAAAGAATTGTTAGCTTATTCCAAGTGACAGTTTATTCATTTATTTCCTGGTAAGCAGTGTCTCTAGCTCAAATGCTGCCCTTTGCAACAATGCTGCTGCATGCATACATATCCTGGGGATGTCACATGTGATGTCATAGATATTGCGGGACTAGCAGCATAATTCACCTGGGAAGGCTAAGAACCTGATACCAGTAGAGTTTTGAACTGCTCATCAATGCCCCAATGTTCAGCGGTGCCCCCATCTTTAATTGCACCCTGTGCACACCTCAAAGGTCGGCCCTGCGGACTGCCCCACTAGGACATGGAAAATTCCTGGTGGACCCAGGCCTCAGTGGGCCCTTCTGAAGTTTTCAATTGCAGCAATACAACATATTTCTGAGGGTGGTGTAAAGAAGGTAGGGTTTGAAGACAAAAAAATAGTTAGGATACAATAAATCATAGGGACTGAAGAGGAGCATGAAAAGACATAAAAAAATCTTTTGAGTTGGCCCCTTGTTTCCTGGTGAGCCCTAGCACTCTGGTCCAACACAAATATTTTCCAACAAGTGTGATAAATTTAATAGTAGATACAATCAACCATGGTTGTCTGGCTGAGATCTTTGACCATCACACACACTAGAAGATTTCTAAAAGATTATATATAATATTATAATATACTTTGTAGGAGCAGACTATTGTTGTAGGAACCCATCATGGTGATAAGACTGCCTAGTGCAGAATGTGCACTTTGAGATTCTGTCATTTAAAGGGAAACTAAGGTAAAAGTCACATTTAGCATGGGCACTTGGGTAAGCAAACTGGCTTACAAATGTTAAGAACATATCTGTGCTATAGACATACCATAAAGAGTGAGGAGCATTCATAAGTCCCTGCAGTGGTGGTACATTGCTCTTTGTTTTAGTATTAAAATGAAGAGCTCAACCAGCTTCAGGGATAGCCCATGCCTGTCTGAAGGGGTTAATTTAGCTAGTCACATGTTGGCTGGCATTTAGCATGCCAGTCAGGACTTGACTTTAGCTACCCTTTAAGTTGCCAAACTGTGTTGCCCTTACATGTATGCAGTTCAGTGGCTCAGTGGTTAGCACTGCTGCCTTGCTGAGCTTGTTCATACATTTGATTTGACCCTGAGCATTGTCTGCATTGAGATTAGGGGAATCATTCTGTAAAGTGAGAATTCGGCTGTTGAATTTGCAGACGGCGGATTCCTATTATAAAGTCGTGACAGCTTCAATTCTTCCATGATAAAGTCGTGACTGCGACAATTTTTTTAAAGTTCCAGCTTTGACAGTTCCTTTGTAAAGTCGCAACTATGACAAAATTCTCATTATAAAGTCGCGACTGCTATAGTAGCAGTCTGTTGTGACTGCCTTTAGCTGGAGAATTCGAACCTTTACACTACAATACAGACTTTATAGAATGACCCCCTAGATGCTCTCCTTGTATTTATGTGGGTTTTCTTTCAGGAACTTCAGTTTCCTACCACAATCCAAAAACATCCCAGGTTAATTAAAGTCTGCATAAATTGTCCCTTGTCTGTGTGTGTGTGAGACTAGATTATAAACTCCAGAGGGGCAGGGACTGACTGAATGCTTAATCTCTGTAATACACTGTGGATGTTGTTGGCACTATATAAATAAATACAATAAATAAAATAAAATAAATTGGAACCTTTGCTTTTTACAATGTGTAATAATGCTGCATGTCTACGTGTAATGTGTGTAAATTGATTGATCTTCTAATTCATCTGGTGAGTTTGTCCGCCTAAGGGGCTTTATATCGCAAATAAACTCCTTTTTATCACAAAGAGTCACACGTTCACTGTAAATTGGAGGACTTCACTACTTGATACACGCTCTTCACTTTTTTTCTTCCAGTGAGTGCATTCACATAGGGGGTCAGGAATCATTCCCCCAAGCACTTATCACCAATTATTTTATATATTTACATCACACTATTTCCTATGTGCTTTACAATAATGCACTAGGGTTTTCCCCTCGCTATTTTTTCTTTGCGCTTCCCACAGCCTCTGGATCGCAGAAGCATCCACTTGTTTTTCTCCATCTGGGATCAAAGAGACAGATCGTCCTTCCCGGGTCAAGCGCATTGGACATTCATTTATATATTCATATTGTTGGTACCTTTTATTTTGATTCTCAGGCACTACACCTTTTATAGACTTTTGTCTATATATTCCTCCATTGCACAAGTAGTTAGAAAATATATGGGCCCTTGGTCCAACTTTTCCTATTGGGTCCTTAGGAACCCCAGTCTGACACAGACACATTTTATTGTGTCTTACTAAAAATAATGGTTCATTTGCCTTTATAAAGCAACACTGAAAATCAGGCCAGAGAAGAAATCTTTCAAGGAAATAACTGTTATGATATGCTAGTGATTATATAGTAATATGAAGCAATGTAAAGAATAGAACAGTGTTGACGAACCTATGGCACGGGTGCCACAAAGGGCACTCAGAGCCTTTTCTGTGGGCACGTGCCCTGTCGCGCATCAATCGCTCCCTATTAGGGAATCCAGAACAGCTGTTGTCCCAGAACCCCTGGCAAGTGAGCGCACCTTTCATCTGTATGTGCAAATGCAGATACAGCTGAAAACTGTCAGTGTAGGCTGCGGGTCTGCAGCCTACACTGACAGAGGATTCTGACCTCTGCCCCGACGCAGGCACGATGACATCACTCATCAGCACCTGCATTGTGGAGAAAGACGGTTTGGGCACTCAGTATTGAAAAGGTTCACCACCTATGGAATAGAAGATGCCCAGATGAAAACTGGGGCTATTTATTTTATTTTTTTTTTACTTATTCTCTGTAGATGTTTTTTTTTTTTTTACTAAATTGCATGCATATCCTTATTAATCTGATGTCTTTTAAACTAAAAACAGGAAGGGCTGATTTTTTTGACAGTTTTTCCATAAGTGCAAACAGAGCTGGAAATGTAGTGTACTTTTATAATTCCTGTGCATGATCATGCAAACTTTCCACTATTCTAGTGTGAGATTCCTACATTTAGATGATTTCTAGGGAGTAGCTTTATCATTCTGTGGTGTCTGAATACTGTTTAGAAACATGGAATTATGGCCCTGACAAACTTTCTGAGGGTTAAGAGATAGGACAAGTCTACTCTAGGCATTAAGCAACCTACATTGGAAGTTATGAGAGGTTTTCCCCCTCATAAATAAGCAATGGCTCTCTTTGATAACCCTACATCACCCTTAAAGACATAGAAATTAAAATTCAATGCATTTGCTATGACAGAAGTACATTTAAATTTTAAACTTCTGAGACACTAATGAAATACAATTCACATAATTAAAGTAAAGGGCTTGATTGACTAAATTGTGAATTCACCTGTCGAATTCACTTCACTACAATTTGAGTCGCATCGCCAAAATAGTCACAAATTCACTTCTCAATATTGACTAAGCGGCAAATAGTCTTGTTGAACAAGTGGACAGCAGTGATCACTGTCGGATGCGTTGTGTGGCATAGTCAGTTGAATAGAAGTAGAATGTGAAGACCTGGCATTAGCCCCCCAATTCGCCAGTTTAATGTGGCAAAGTTAAATGGGTGAATTCAGAGCAGTACACCTAGTTGTATTTGCTCCTTTGACATACTCCACTGCTTAGTCTATAGAAGTACCTGTGCACCTGCACAAAAAGTGAAACAGAGAACTCTGTAAGATCGCAACTATTGGAGATGCCCAAATTGGTCACGAATTTGGCACATCACCAAAGTCTTATTCCCTAATATGCATATTTCTTCATAAAAAAGTGCTTCGCTTCCAAGAATGATTGCTTCAGTTATGTAAGTAGGAAAGGTAGAGTGTCTAATGTGGCAGGCTTGTTTTGTCACAATTGGGTTAAAACTATCAGATTGTAACAGACTTTTATCATCTGCAAAATACATTAAACTCCATTTCTGCCTTGTCTGAGGACTACACACTTTGCATCAGTCTAAGAAGCTTTATTTGGCTATAATCTATTCATTTTTACTCATTTCCTCCCTTGAGGCTGTCTGCTTTTAAAATGTGTGTCCACTCTCCTTCCTCCTTATCAGGGCAATCAGATTTACAAGAAGTAAGGATGAGTTGTTTTAGAGAGTTGTTTTGAGAATGACACACAAAAAAATCTTTTTCCTCTTGTGATGTCACGAGCATTTTGATTTCCTTTTTTATATTTCACATATTTATATTCACTGGATTTTTTTTTTAATTCCCTAAATGTACTAATATATATGCAAAGGCATATTCGCATGGCATTCGGACGATTGAGAATCTGACTCTATGTCTGTAATGATAAGTTACTAGAACAGCTTCTTCATTTTCCTAAGATGGTACTAAAAATTGTGTGTGTGTGTGTGCCGGGAAGACCGAAGAAATGGCTTAAGAGTATTTTTACAATTTTCTTTAGTCCCCGAAGATAATTAATTGTTGTTCACTATTCAGAGTAGCAAGCTAACTGAGCCCTATACAATGCAACAAATTTTGTTGGGCAGTATACACTGTAACAGGGTTTGCTTGGTACTATATAATTTAAGAGGCATCACTGAACTCTATGCAGAGCAACAGGATCTGTTGGACTTACATGGCACTTTACAGTGTAACTGGATTTATTGGGTGCTACAGTATACCAGGCTTCGCTGGGCACTACATAATTTGATGGGCAGAACATAGCATTACAGGGTTTACCTGGCACTATATAGTGTAACAGGCATTGGTTTACACTAGACATTGTAACAGGCTTTGATGGGTACCGTACAGTGTAACAGGCTTTCCTGGGCTTCATAGTTTGTAATGGAGCTTTCAAGTTAACCAGTAACAAATCTATAGGCATAGGAACCAAAGATATTAACTGTGTCTAGACCTTCAACTACAAGGTATAAAAATCAGTCATCTTCATATAATCACCCTTTTTAAGTAATAGTGTCAAACTTACAATCTTGAATATTAGCGGACATTCTTTTAAGTATGACAACTGGCTCTATTACCAGTGATAAAACAAAGGATCCCTGCCTGTTACTGTGGAAAAGATAAATGAAAATGCTTGATTAATGTGAACATTTAGAAATCTAGGGTTGAACAAACAATTATATATCCAAGGCCAAATCTGTACAATTTCCTCCATACATAAGGCCGTTCCAAATGAATTAAAGAATTATTCTTACTCCAGTGAAGACTAGTCTGATGCCAGGGTCCTTGCATTCAAAATCAGGTTAGTGTATAGCCTGCGTAAGTTTATGGGGCATAAAACCGTAGTGCTTTGGGACTATAACAGAAATCATTAGAGGTTGTAATCTGGTGGCAAGGATTTTGGACAATATTTTGGAATCTGTATTGATTAGAGATATTAGTCTGTATGAGCTACAATGCAGGAGATTGTGTCTTTCTTTGGAAATTATGCATTTCTGCAATGACCTTGGTACAACATTTTTCATATAGAACAGAAGATATGGATTATACCAGCCCTGTTGTAAATATATTAGGGTGTTTAATATTTTTTATAGTTTTGGGTGTGCTTTTTAGGTAGATAGATAGATAGATTAGAGATAGATAGATAGATAGATAGATAGATAGATAGATAGATAGATAGATAGATGGATGATAGACAGACAGGTACAGAAAGGTGAAAGCTTTTGCTTTAATATTACCAAGGACAGTGGGTCATTCTCCTGCTGCATGACCTGCTTATATCTCTGGTAAACATAGGCAGCTGCAACATCTTATAACGGCACTCGTTACCTGGAAGCTGCACCAACTCATCTGCAGCAGAAAGTGCTAATGGGCAGATGTTTACTCAGTGGTGATTTGTAAAGCCCCTTACCAATATTACTATAATTAGTACAGTTTGTATCACAGGACATTTATATATGCAGTTGTACAATTTTAGCTTGTTCCAAAAAAGGCAACATTTATTTTTCCTAATGGTACTTGTCACAGTTATCAATTACAATACACAGGTTATTATAAAAAAACTTGCCAAAAACAAAGCCTATGAAAGTTACAATATATGTAAGCAACTGGCAGGAGAGGTGTACATTACTAAAGACTATGAAACTGTATTATCCTAGTGTCAAAATCAACCCTTAAAGTGGACCTATCACCTCCAAACAACATTAGTTTATAAAATAGAGACTGTCTATAGGAACATTTTTGTAATACACTTCCATTTAAAAAAATGTACCTGT
>JAKJJM010154126.1:0-10378 GCA_021901965.1 Pipa carvalhoi
ACAACAATGACTGTACAGACTCTACAACAATGACTGTACAGACTCTACAACAATGACTGTACAGACTCTACAACAATGACTGTACAGACTCTACAACAATGACTCTACAGACTCTACAACAATGAATGTACAGACTCTACAACAATGACTGTATAGGAATCACAACAATGAATGTACAGACTGTACAACAATGACTGTACAGACTGTACAACAATGACTGTACAGACTATACAACAATGACTGTACAGGAATAACAACAATAACTGTACAGACTGTACAACAATTCCTGTACAATGACTGTACAGGAATCACAACAATGACTGTACAGACTGTACAACAATGATCGTACAGTCTGTACAACAATGATCGTACAGACTGTACAACAATGATCGTACAGACTGTACAACAGTGTCTGTACAGAAATCACAACAATGACTGTACATCTTTCACAAACCATCTTAAAGACTTAACAACTGTTTTCTAGTGGCTATATTTAAAAACAACTGGCCCATTCATGCTAGTGCCCCCTTGATACCTCCGACTTATATTTGTGTAAATGTTGCAATATCTGGCCAGGTTTAATAAACATAAAAAAATGATTTGATATATCATTATAGTATGCCTCAAAAAAGCTGCATTTTACTGATGAATCATTCTTGTGTAATTCTTGTACTTATTCTTGGTTCCATTATGTAAGTTAGAATGCAGACACCTGTAAACAAGTGCTAAATCCTCTCCTCTGATATATTAGAAATTACATTTTCACAAATATAAAAATGGTACAAATGGAATTATTATAATTCATGGGTATCATAGTTTTCATTAAACTTTTTTTATCGTTTGAGATCAATCTTTAGTTAGGAGGCATCCATATGTGTATTTTCTAAGGCTATATGTTGGTTAAATCTCAGTTTCAGAAAAATGGTTCAGATAACAAATAGCTGTTCATAAAATCTCTGAATGGGTACTAAATGAAATATTATTTATTAAATCAACTCTCTGAAATGGATGTCTCCCACACAATGATTTATCTGCTGTCATCAACCTGATGCATCACTGTTTTCCACTGAAAGGATTCATATAATAGAATTCCTTATGCAGATATTTCCTTGTCACTTGACTGGTTGAGAATAATGTGGATTTAACCTCATTTTTTTTCTACATGGACAGTACATAGAATTATTTTACATATGTTTATTATTATTTAATCTTTTATAATAAAACTTATTTTTCACATTTCTGATTTGTGAAGCTATTGTCATTAATTTACTTTTCACACTTTAATAATATACCCTGTTATCATACATACAGTATTTATTTTTTTCTTACAAATGCCCAATAAAATACATAGGCATATGTAATTATGCCCAACGAATCTTCAGTATTTGCATATTATAAGTGGGTGTAGTCTATACCTATAGCAATAAGGACAACTCATTTCTAAAAACTAGCTGGCGTATATTATATATATATATATTTTTTAACATAGTGATCTAGAAACTGAATTAATTCTTCATTTTTACAGATTTCAAAATAGAACTTAAAGCAATTGACTAAAAGAGCTCAAAAATCAATTAATAATACCACAATAAGCTTAAATGATATTGGCCAGAGTTGTTATAATTTTGAAATCATTTCATGCATTTTAAAGTAGCATGACATAATTCAAACACAATTCCATTGTACATAGTATAACTATGTGTTTTAAATTGTTGATCTAGGGATTCAATTATTGAGCTATAATTGCAAAGGCCTGAAACCAATGGGGACCTGCATACAATCAAAATAAATTCAGCTACTGGTTATAGATAATTACTTATTGTTATGAGTTCTATAGATTTGCTCTTTTTAAGATGTTGCAGTTTAATAACTATTAGTGTGATGTGAGTATGCTTTTGAGTTAGGGAAACATATTTCTTTGTAAATAAATTCAATTTTTTACTGACTTTTTTTGTGTTTCCTCAAAGACAGACAATGTTGAAAAATAACCACTGGTCATTGTGCAAAAAATGCTTGTCTAAGATGGTATAGAGTTTGGTAATATAACAGACCTTCACCCTGTTAATAAAGGATTCCCCCCAAAGTTCTCTTTTCACAAACATAAATAAAATGAGAAAATTGTCTTAGAATGCAACAAGTCTCAATGAAATGAGTTCTGATGTTCCTGATCATCGGTCTCCTGCTTCAGAGTTCTGTTGTTCCTGTCTTGATGTGCCTCTGTGTCCGAGTTCTGCTGTTCCTGTTTTCCTGTGTTTTTAGTCTATTGCTTCAAAATTAACATGGCAGACTAATAGGAAGACCTTGCATAACGTATACTTTATAACTAATAACTTAATAATGGAGACATACACAGAAGCATTGGTAGAAAATTGGCCACAGTTTTATTAAAAGTAACATAATAGGCCAACAGTTGCAATGCAATTGGCACGTAACAAAAAATATTATTCAACCAAGAGTCTCAGACTATCTGGGTAAGGACCAAAGCCATAAGCTACTGGCACTTGCCCATAATAGCCAAAACTCACCAAATACAATATTGTCAGTGCCAATAATATCCTCCAAGCTGTGACAATAATACAAATATAAGTAAATACATTTTTTTAACTTTCAAGTAATCCTTAGTTTTCGTAACAGAGCTCCAAATTAAAGGAGGGAGGGTGGGGAACTTTTCTAATCCCAGCAGCTCCTAACACTGACCTCACAGAATGTAAGCCCCTTTGTTATATATTAGCCCACCCCCTTGGAGCAGAATTGCCTTCTGGTAGGATCCTATAGGTTATTCCTTCCTTCCAGGGGTGTAACTTTAGCCTGCTTCTCTGTCTGCCATGATCTGTTCCTCCCCCACCCCGGGAAGATGGGGGGGGAGGATGCCAGATAACTTTCTGCTGTTCCTGTTGCCTGTGTTTTTTTATTCTCTTACTTCAGAGTTGTGCTGATGTATCTCCATTGTCAGAATTCCAGTTCTACTGTAATTGTTTTGCTGTGTGTTTGGTTTCCTGCCTCAAATTTTCAGTTCTGCTGGTTCAATTTTGCTCTTTCTTTAGAGTTCCAGATCTGCTGTTCCTGTTTTGCTGTTCATACAGTCTTCTGTTTCATAGATCTTTTTCTGCTGTTCCTTTTCTCCTGTAGTTCATCTGTTCCTGATCTTGGGTTAATTCAGTTACCTGCTGTTTTCTGACATTTGTGTCTACGACCACTATTGAAAGGGTCTTCCCTAGGAGCTATGAATTGTTAGCATCCAACAGAAAAGTGCTATTTAACTTGTGTGAATCACAGGTGACTACCATTTGCACACTTCAGGAGAAGCACACACGGCCTACCTACTGACTAGTGGACTGCTACGCGAGCAATTACATAACACAGAGGAGGGGAAAATAATTAAATGAAACACAGAACTTTATAACAGGCAGGATGTTATGGCTTGATAATCATAATTATTTGCATTATACTAATTGACAATATAAGATGATTTTGGTACCTGCAGAGATTCTCTCAGATTTCATTCACAGAAGTATATATATGGATTTTTTCATATAAATCTCAAAAGATTAGTTTACACTGTGCTTTTTACTTGAGGACTGTAAATGCATGCCAATAGCTTTCATATAAAGTTATTTTGTTTAAGTACAATTGTATGTCATCACCTAGCTACTGACATTGCAATTCTAATCTTATTATACATACTAATAAAATATATCTGTATTTATTACAAGAGTGATTTAGCTATATTATCAATTGAAGCTAATAATATTTCAGGTTTATTTACCAATATATGTGTTTGCCATAATTATAGGATTTTCAGGATCTTTTTTACTGTTGCTTTGAGAAAGAAGAACCGCAATTTACACTTTTACCTAGTATTGCTTTCTTCAATATTATGTGATATATAATTTAAAATGTATTGAAGTGGAATACAAAATTACAAATAATAATAATAATTAATGAACAAGTCTAACCGGAGTTCACCACATGGAAGAAACATTGTTCACTGTTCCTTTTTTGTGTACTCTCACATTTGACATAACAGATTAAGGGCGGTATTTATGAAAGTCGGAAAGACCAGTACCGGTCTTTCCGACTTTCATGCGTTCCCAATTTCCATATTATGGAAATCGTTATTTTTCGAATTCCATAATCTGGAAATCAGATATTTGTACCGAAATAATCCGAGTCTTTTCGGGCTTAATAAATACCGCCCATAATGTTTACATTTTTGTGCCCATGCATTAGAGAATGTTTTTAATTACTGTCCATGCCACACTGATATGTAATTGCTTTTTACAGCAGTCTATTAAACTAAACTGTTGATTAGGAAAAAACGGAACAATTATAGTTGAAAACTGCAAACTGTAGGTTTTGCAAGCATTCAATAATATAATATTGCTTATAAATTATTGTATATTATAAAAAGGGACTTATTAAGAAGTAATAATTAACAACTTGAACATAATGTAAGTGTACAGTCCAGTGCTACACCAAAAGGTTGAAGTGAAAGGCTAACAAATGCCATTTCAAAAATATTTTTGATACAGAATTCTTGGCAAACATATCAAGCATGAAAATAAAAAACTGATAAGATAAAATCTCTGGAGATGCGTAGCGCCCTGAAAATGAACAAGAACTGTATAAATACCAATGCAATCCTGAAAGTAACAGATAATGTCCAACAAATAAGTCCAGTGGTAGTCCAAAATGGTGTATGCACTTCAACCAACACAAGGCAAACTGTCTTAATGTCTTCAGAGAAATGGGGGGTCTCAACGAAACCAAAACTGTGGTAGCGCAAAAAATATAAAAGGAGACAAAGGGAAATGCACTAGGGGATTTCCCCTTGTCTCCTTTTATATTTTTTGCGCTACCACAGTTTTGGTTTCGTTGAGACCCCCCCCATATCAAGCATGAAATCTGAACAATTAACATTTAAACCTTTGAGCTCCTTTTTTTTACCTAAAAAATTGGCTGAAATTGTTAAGCATATCATCATCCCTGCCTAGTATCATTATCATTGGAAGTAGTACACCCATTTAGCATAAACAGGACTGTGTCTACAATGAAATGAAATCATTTACTGTAGCTATAATTTAGTATGTCTGTAGAGTATTTTTATTTGTGTGATGAAAGTAATCAGTGATGAAATCATTTTTACAATATTCTTTAATACTGCTGACAAAGATGCCTTCTGTTGTGAATTGTGAAGACATCAGCATTAAATTATTTGAGTTGGGGCCAGTTTAAGTTATGAACAGCATTACTAGCCCCGTTTTCTACGGTTTACCCTTATACAATTCTCAAGGCAATATTCAACAAATCAATGTAATGTTTTAATATTCCATTTCCAAAGCTCAAGATCGAACAAATAGCAAATGAACTATCCATCCTGAACCATGCACATTAATCTCTGCATTTATAAAAATATAATTTATCGGAATTGCATTGAGGAAATAAGTAATGCAGAAAGTACAGAAAGCAAAAAGTGAATGGCAGAGGGAATAATTAATTTGCATCTAAAAAGCCTCTATTCACCCCAGACTATTAAAGCACTGAAGTAGTTACTCGGGTATTGATGCTTGAGGCAGTAGCATCAGATCTGTCTCTCAGTTTTAAGAGTATATTTAGACCCTGTTCCTTTTATATGAAAATCACCTACCTAAAAGTGCTGAAAACCCCACAGCTGCTTTGTGCAGGAAGACATATCTGATTGGAAGCACCACTGTGAGGCTTCTAAATGGACTTATTTCCTTGCACAACCGCCTTTAACATAAAGAAAAAGAAAATACAGGTCTCACACACTAGTCAATTTAAAACTGCATAGAACATATCCTTACCCCCTCCCCCCCTTCTTCCTATCCTGTGTGGCACGGTGAACGTAATCAACTAAACACAATGATTTATGCCTAACCCATTCTTTATCACTCAGCAGATGCTTTGGGGAATGTGTCATGAAAAGCTGACCCCATCTACTCCCTTTGCATTATAAAGCTTAGATATTAATGGAGTGCTCCAGAAATCCCCAATGAAAAGGAATAATATTTTAAACTATTATCCTAGAAATGATCATCTACAGATGTGAGCATAACTATAAGGGGTTTTAGCCTAGTGAACACTACATCTCACACTCACTACGTACTCAGATTACAAATTCAACATAAATCAAAACCCTAATACAGTCTAGATACCCAAGATGTTCCAGTAAAATCTGCAACTACCTATTGAAATATGGGCCAATAAAATGCACACATTATATGAAAATATTAACTATATACTAATAAACACACACTAGCTTTCAGCATTTAAGCACATAAGCATCAAGTGGGTGTTGTTCTATAAACTGAATCATTCAACTATGCAAACATATATCTAGATAGTCTAACGGTTTATTAGGTGAAAAACAAAGCCAAACTATTACAGTTTAGGCATGCATTAAATGTGTTATAGATTCCTGAAATAGAATGAAGAAAATAAGAGAAAAGTCCAATACTTGGTATACAATTTTAATAAAATCAATCAGCTTCAAAAGTGGTCAAAATATGCTTTTCATGGTATATCATTTTATACCTTTTGGAGCTAAAGAAAGGTGACTAGGACTGACCACTCCCATTAGATCCAGCTATCCTGTCCATGAAAGGGTAGTACTTAAATCAAGAAGGAACACACTATCCAAATCCAACTCAGATGTTATATCATATTATAAAACATTGTACAATTTTAAAACCACACAAATAACTATTTATAATTTAACACACCATATTTCCCTTTGGTAGTTAGTCAAACACTTAACATGACCTATATAGATGAACTTGATGAACATATAACACAATCAGCTTTTGAAGGTCCTTTAAGAATAGCTCATAGTAAGAATAATATGCACACATTTGTTGGTTAAACCTGGACTGGAAGCCCCTTGTGGTTAATTAAGGTGCCAGGCTGTCTGAAACAGGAGATGGTTTGTTGAAATGAGCACCACTCTGCAGAAGTGTGTAACAAAGAAGAAGCATTTGGCAATGTAAGTAAATTTTAAAGATACATTTCTGCTTTGACAAAAATAAATAAAACGAGTTTGGTTAAAGTTAGCTGCCAAATTCATTTTTTTCTGCACCTCACATCATGTAGGTCAGGCCTTGCTCAATACAGAAATCCTAGGTATAAATGTATAAGCACAGAAGTAAAAAAATAGGACCATGGTTGCAGTAAGACAATTTAATAAGTCACGTTTAATTTGTGGTAGGTTTTTGTATATTTCTAGGTCCACAATTTAAATCAGAATTTCTTAATTCTGCTCTTTTTTTCTCATGATTGACTTGAAATCCTAAATATAAAAGGATATTTCTCTGTATTATAGCGATGTTAGGTGTATACATTGAATTACCTTTCCATAGTTATTACCCATTTAAAATGAAAATGGGGTAATAGAAAGTTCAGTCTTCTCCTTTAACTATAGTGGTGTCTTTTGCTATCAAAATTAATTGCTAGATATGCTTTCCTATAACTCAGTAATACAATATAAATACAATTACTTTTGGACTGTTCCTCAGCTAGCTCCCGCTTGGTGATTAGTGATTAATTATCGTGCTGCAAATTGACATGGCACAAGGAAATTGACACAGCCCTGATTAATTAACTTTTTATGTGAGAGAGTTATTTACACTGTAATTGAATCCTTTTACACACATTCACAGTAGAAAGGTTTTAGTCAAACACAGATTAGACCAAATTGCAGTGTTAATCTTGCCTCGCAGTTGTTCCTTTTGGTGTGCATTTGAGCTGAAATACCAGTATTTTGCTGAAATGAAAGAGAGCAGCTGCCAGTATTGCATAAATTAACTGCATTATGTTTTTGCTTTTGTGGTCTAGGTAAACTGTCTGTAGTCTGAATGTGCACACAGTGTTATATCCCTGTTGAAATAGGTTTCATTTTACAATAGTCTGCTGCTATTCCCTCTTACAATAATTTATATAAGATTGGGTGGTTGCTTGAAAGAGAATAGGGTAACATTTCCTTACCTTGTCTTCCCTGTGCAACATGGGTTATATTTCTTTTAGGGATTTTCCATTTGTGGGTTGTAAGTAACAAACAGACCTACATTTTTTTTATTACTTGATTTAGTAGCAAATTAGCAAAACAACCTTCTGGGGTACTAGCTGCTGCCCTGCAGTTACATAATAGTCCCCAATTTATGTTATCATTTACTCCTTTGGACAAAAAATAGGAGAAAGTGATCCAATTTATACCATGCATGCATGGAGCAGGGAAGAGAGATAAAATGGCTGGTCCCTCCCCTTTTTAGTTGAATTACCTCATTGCTCATTTAGTGGGTGAAAAGTGGGTCAAGGACAAAAGACTAAGGGGCCTGACATACTGAAAGTATGGCTAAATATTGTGTCTTTATTTATTACCCTTCAGTTCAAAGGGTGTGAGATGGAATAAAATGACAAAACACCAGATTGTCTTTGCACACTCAGTGGAGACAATTAGTATTTGGAGCTGGTCAGCAGTGACCTTCAGACTAGGTGATATATGTAACAACAACAAAATACAGCAAAAAATATCTTCACAAGAATCATTCAGACAAGCATGTCAATTATTTAAGAAATAATATGACCCCTGCAAGGAATGTCTCCATTCCCACACATTACACAGATACATACCTTATCAGGGGCAGATCTAGAAAAATATTTATGGGGTGGCGAGAGGGTGGCAGGGATTTTTGAGGGGTGGCAACATATGGCTGTTGTAGTGGCATAGCGTGCCCTTTTGGTGCCCAGGGTGGACGTGCATGCGGGGGGGTGGTGCTAGCGGAGGCTGGTACTGCTGCCCTTCTCCCTGCTCAGGGCCCTCGGGGGGGTGCTAGCGGGGGCTGGTGCTTCCACCCTCCCCGCTTGGCTCTGCGGAGGCAACTTTTCTTTTAATTTGTTGCTGCCAACTGGGGTGGCAGCAGGGCTGGCAAGGCTTCCTTTTAGGGTGGCATTTGCCACCCTATGCCATCCTGGTAGATCCGCCCATGTACCTTATTATTGATAATCACTTACACTCTTGCTCTTTAAGTCTCTTTTTCAGAGCACAATAGCGGGTTTCTCTACCCTGTCATACAGTGTCTTTACTTGATCTTGGACAGACCCAGGGTTTTACCCCCACTAATTTTCCTGTTTGGACTTCCTATAAACTTAGTTTCTAGAATTCCATTCCACACAGAGCTCAAAAGTATAAAGTACTCTAACTTTTTTCTAGGGCAATATATCTTCTAGGGTTTTTTCTTGGGTCAACTATCCAGCAATGGAGCCTTAAAACTTACATGCACAATGAATCCCATTGTATCTTTTATTCACTCAGTGCTGCATATGCTTGTGTTCTTTTTTATGCAAAAGGACTGAATGTGGCATTTTTTAGTTTCCACAGTGTGAGTATATTACATTGCAAGCTAAATATCTTTGTCTTTATCACAATAAATGTCGCTACTGCTACTCAAATACTGAAATATTGTGTACATTCAGAAGGAATGATTTAAACCTTAGAAATATCTTTATTATCTAGCACAATGTTTAAAATATCAATATCATTGCTTCCAGATGTTTATACCCTGAATGCACACTGTATATTTCAATTAGCCTGCCACAGGCTGCCCTTTATTGGATATAACTTTAATCCCGTTTATAGTTCTATATACTCATAAATCAAGTTGCACAGCAGATGACACATGATCATGTTGCTACTACAATTAGTTTGCAATTTTATGACCCACCTCATTGTATCAAACTCCCTATTCAACACTTGAGTCTTGATTCTAAGCTTTGAACACTACAGAGACTTCACCAACTACGAAAACTAATGACTTACTCACAATGAAGTTCAAAGGTATTTTGTATTTCCAAAGTAGCTCCCAGCTCTTTTTATTGCTTTAGAAATTATTAACCATCTTTTTTCCACTACACATCCTAGTGGTCAAAATACATATTATGTAACTAGCCACTCCTTAGCTGAAAAAGTTTGGTTCTTGGATCCCATTCTGATATTTTTTTATTGTCCTACCGCATTTTAATGTTTAAAGGCATATATTTATCAAACAGTAAATACTAGTAATTCCATTAATGTGTTTTGGGTTTGTTTAGGTTTTGATTATTTGCCAGAAGTTTTGGTTTTAGGTTTTTTGTACTGTTTTTTGTTTAGAAATACATATAATTCCCTTTAACATTGTAGTTATGCCTTTTGTGATGCATGATCACATAGTAACACATTTTGGCGCATTGTATATGTAACCCTTCAGCATCAGAATAACAGATTTATACTTATGTGTTCTGTAAACTATGAAATAGTTCTGACTATGTATAAACAATGCCCCAGACTCAGTGGCGTAGCGTGTGCTGGGGGCGCCCGGGGCGGTCT
>JAKJJM010154141.1:0-13166 GCA_021901965.1 Pipa carvalhoi
TAGGACAGTTGCCCCACCTTTATTGAAGTGACACACCAGCCGAGTTATGCTCTGCTTTTTGACAAATTTTGACACACTGAGCTCAAAAGGTTGGCCATCACTGCCCTAGGTCATGTTATTTAATTGCAGTCGCCGTTGTCTTTTTTTTAATGAATAGTCGCCTTATGCAGCAATGGAGCCCTGCCATCAACTCCCTAATTTACCACTCTGGTGTGGTGGAGTCAAACAATTGAGAGCACTACGCCTTGTCAAATTTGCGACTGTGACAGACTCCGGTGCTTAGTCAATAGTTGAAGTACCTGTGCACGTGCGAAGTGGCCTGAACAAAGATTAACAATTCTTTTTTTTACATTTTTTGAAAAAGAGAAAACTTTTATCAACAAATTAAATGATTTAAAACAAAGTGAATTTCTATACTATATAAATCAGTCACTTCAGTTTTGCCCACTGTGTTTCCCCTTAATTAACTAAACAAATACTGTTATCTGGAGTGTAGAGTAGATTTTGACTGATTAACAAGATGCATGTCACAATGGAAGTCTGGAATTCAACAGTACATAAATATCACATTGCCATTTGGATAATCAATCCTAAACCTAATCAATCAGTTCCGAATGTTGGAGTCAGCTCAGTAAAGAGACACTGAATGTACTCTATATATGTGTGTATATTTTTATAACACCACTAATACAGCGCTGAACAATTTAGGGGGTTATTGACTAAAGTTCGAATTGTTGTGTAAGGCTGGGTTCACACGAGCGCATCATACATGTGTGAAAATAAAAAAACGCGGCACCGCTCTGCCCTCTGGCACTTACCTTGTTCCGGACAGACAAGCGTATCGCGTGTGCGAATGCATGCGCGAACTCCGGCAGTATGCTGGCGTAGCATTTTTCCCAGCGTACGGCCAGGAACAGGGTAAGTCGATGGGGCAGAGCGGCACGGCGTTTTGAGGCTGCGAATATTGTTGCGGTCGCGACTTTAAAATTGTCACGGTTGCAGATTTGCTATGGGAATCCACTGTTTGAGAATTCGACAGTCGAATTCTCACTTTAGCCAATAACCCCCTAAGACTAGAGCCACACTAGCTGCATTGTATCTGAGGTGAAAAATTAGTATTCATTGTCTCCTATGAGATAAATCACACAGGTCATTTATGTTTGCCAGTAGACAGTAATGAGCCTGGTTGTATGGAGATACATCATCCAAGTGCCAGGCAGCGACTGACACAAGAGGATGGGGAACTCTGACCTGTAGAGCTTATATACTTGACTAGTCCATCTCCTGGTATTGCAGTTTTTCTTTCTGGTATTTGCAAGTCTCTTTGCTTTCCTGGACACAGTAATATATTTATATATATAAGTTCTGCAGCTGAGCCTTTTAAGTAGGTCGATACTCAGTTACTGCAGCCACTTTTACTAGCTCCAGTAAACCCGGTCTTCAGTGCAAGGTGACAGAAGGGTGTGCAGGAACGATGGGCAGACTTTAAAAAAGTGGAAGAAGTGCAGAGATAATATGGGGCGAGGACTATAGGTAATATGCACATTATGCATGGTATTCCTGTATGTCCCTGCAAGCAATGAAATGATCACTGACGGTGACAATAGCAGCATATAAATAAAAGTTGGTTCACTATTAGAATGGATTTGTCTCTTTCTTTTTTCCCTATTATCATTTAAACATTCAGCAATCTGTTATTTATTTTGGCAAAATGAATACAACAACCCTGCAGGAACAAAGGTTGCTAAATAGAGTTTATGTGTTTACAAAGGAACAATATAATTCCCAGGGTCAGTATAATGTTTCTGTAGGCTAATAAACCTTCAGGATCAGGCTGAATAGCTGGTATTAAAGGGAGTGCCCCCTGGGCAATGTCACAGTGGATTACAAAGGAAACCCAGTTGGTTTCCATCCCGGATAAAGCTATAAGGCTGGATGAAACGCAGTATTCAGTGTTTTGTATTAACATAATTAGTGAATATTTAAACAAAACTTCACATTAATTATAATAGCAATTTAGTTATTACATTTGTGTGGGATTATTTTTGCAGTTGAAAACATGTAATAAATAGATATAGAACTGTTTCCTCTGGGTACCCTGGTTTTCTCCCACAATCCAAAAACATACTGGGTTAATTAGAGCCATAGGCGTGTGTATGGGGTGTGCCTAGGCACCCTCTAATGTGTGCATACCTGGTAGTGACATCATCAGTGACATCAGTGTGTTATGTGATGATGTGCAACCGAAACGTCATCAATGACGTCAGTATGTCTCGCGTCACATCACTGCGTAGACTCCCTCATATAAAGGGGCCTGCAAACAACTATGATTAGAGCCAGAGTAATTGGTCCTAATGTGTGGGTGTGGCTGAGTAGGGTAAATAGATTGCAAGCTCCACAGACACAGGGACTGGCCAAATAAGCGCCATAATTAAAAACAATAAAAACAGCAGAAATAAATTTTTTTGACATTTAGTGACACCAGGAAACCTGTATTAAAACTGCTTCAGCCTCTTTATGAAAATGGGATGGGAATAAAGGGGATCAGTGCTATTCATGCCTTTTTAGAATAAAATGTCAGGTAGGATTACAAGTCAGACTGGATATGGTGTTTTATCCGTACTGTAACTGGGACCCATAGGCCTGAGTGCGGCGGCAGAAAGACACTGTTCTGGCCTCAGGTGCAGGATCAACACAGGGTCCCCCTCCTGCCCCCCCAGCCCACATTAAGGACACTTACAGGGAACCAATAGGGGTGTCAGGCACAGATGCTGTAGGACTGCAATGTGGTCACAGTTTTCCTGGCAGAATTGCTGGGCCCCCTTGGGCTCAGGGCTGGTCACAACAGCGACCTCTACATTTCTTTTTGTTATGCCCCTGTCTGAGTGCAAACTCCATATTGTCCACCTGCTTGGCCTCTGTTTCAGTCAGTTTTATAATTCAAACCTGAGATCAGAGTGTATAAGCTCTGTGCTGGGCAGAGAGGAAAGTCAAGTGATCTAGATGGTGATATATAACTGGTAAAGTAGCCATACACTTCTACTGATGTAGTAAATACCCAAACCTAAGTCATAAAAGGAAAAGCCTCCATGCTTTACTTCCCATTTAATAAATATGTGGTAATTAAAGAGGCCAAGCTCGGCTAGACCTTGGCTACAGGCTAGACCTTATTTGGTTAATCAATTTTCTTGGTGAATTAAGTCTGTTTAAGAGCTGCCAGAGTGACTGTGTACATACTGCTGATTATTCACATTGGAAGTTTACATAAAATGAACACTCCTACACCTTTACCTACACCTACAGTACAAACAAGTGAGAGTAACTCCATAATCCAAAACATTTCTGTTGCCTAAAGTCTTGTATTTCAAAGCATTCGTGTGCTCTTTAGCATCTGCTATTAGGGAACGGTGTGAAAAACCTGTTTTTGTTAGCGATCAAGAGAAACACACGTCCCTGCCTATGTTTTCACTACAAGCGCTAGTTTCTGCTTAGTAACATAAACAGGAGCCAGGAACAAAGAACAAAATACTGAGCTATGTGTCAACAAGCTAATCCCTCGGTGAGGAAAGAATCAAAACAGAATAGAAATGTTAATTCTTCCATCTAAGCCCATTCAATTTATTCTGACTGACACTGTTTCTGCCAATTACACTTTACATTCCACTCAATCTATAGGCAACAGCTGTAGGAACACACAAGTGTTTATGAATTCAGCAGTTCAGTGTCACATATATAATACAAACATGATATTAGGGTTAGTGCTGTGTGTTTGTACTGATGACTTTACAGCACATTTTAGCTTTTATGTGGGAATCAAACATTTATTAGTTATTGATTGGATCTAAAACCATGGACATCTGCAGGTTTCCTCCATGGCTAATGCAGTGTTGGGACCCTGTGTCTTTCCTCTACTTTGATTGCACTAGACTGATGAAGGCCAATGGTTGTTTAGTGCCTATTGTTTCATGCTCTGTCTAGACCAAAGTTTCACATTGTTAGTACTGTAGCCTGCTTCCAATAAGACATGAAGGACCATCGAAATACACATCCATCACCACCAAGTGCTGAATCTAATCATGTCCATCCATGACTTAATATGGGTTGTGCACTGTCCTGCCTTTTATGCTTCAGTGTTGTGATGTCCTTCACAGTCCCCACTCAGGTCTCAAGGTCAGGTCATAGTATGGCTGCTTCCCCCCCATTCACCTTGTAGTTACATCTCCAGTCACATGGAAACACCTCATATACACTATGGCTATATGAAACACATTGCATTAGTGACTGTATTTATTCCATTTCATATAGACATCACATTTTCAGGGTTATGAAGTGTACAATGGCTATTATTCCACTGCTGGCTGAGAGATATACGTGTGGTGTTTGTAACACAGAGTGCTAACAGTCTGAGCTGTAGAGTTACACAGCGTTGAGTTATCAGTATGTACTATAGTGGTTAAGGCTACAGGGTACAAACTGCCAAATGGCAAATAGGTTCAATTCCACCCTAGACTTCATCTGCATGGAGTTTGTATGTTCTCCCCGCACCTGAGTGGGTTTCCTCCTACAATCCAGAAATATATATCTGTGTCTATGTGTGTGTGACTGAATAGAGAAACTAGATTGTAAGCTCTACGGGGCAGGGACTGAAGTGAATGATGAATCTCTGTAAAGCGCTGCGTAATATAACAGCGCTATATAAATACAGTCCAAAAAAATAAAATAAATGAATGCACGCATATTATAATAGTGCTTATAACAACAGCCACTTTGTTCTTCTCAGGATTTGGTTCCTTTTTTGCTCCAGATTACTGCTAGGGGTTAATACCATTACTTCAGCCAAGAATTGAAATCTAGTTTTACTGCCTATTAGGTAATACTGCCTTGTCTTTTATTTCCATGGAGACGGATTGAGGAAGGGATTGTGAAGCAATGTTACCAGACATGGATTTCAGCTTTGCAGATGGTGGGTGGCAGATAGACTTGGCGCCAGCAATTCCAGTAGTGCATTGGAGAATGATTAACCTTGGGTAATGCCTGGACAGATAGCAAGAAGAAATCAGACGATAAACCCAGTCTGTCCTATGCACATTATTGCCACAGAGTTGTATGGTTTTATGCATTATTAGCTAAGCTCAAAAATAACTGTCTCATTACAAGTCTGGAAACCAACTGCATAAACTCAAATTCTAGTTAAAGGGACAGTAACACTAAGAAATACATTTTTACCCAATACATACATTTAATCTGTGCTTCCAGAAATTCTGAAAGATTTGCAGAAAGAATACAATCACAGAATAATGTGAAGCAGACATTTCTGTTGTTATTGGTCCTTTATAGCCGTTAGAAGTACCATGATCCTCTCCTGTATATAATTCCATTGCTATCTGTCAATGTGCAGCCATTCCCTGTGAGTAAGGACAGGTACAATGTTCAGGTCACAGTTATTTTACTAGAGCAGTGATCTGAAACATAACACCAGAAACCTCTGATTTGTGTTGTTTTGTGTTTTTTTTTTCTCTTTACTGATTGCAGACATCTTTTATCTGACAGGTAAACAGGCCCCTCCCACTATATTCAATGGAACTTTATATAATACATTTCATAACGTGCCCCAGCACTACAGCTCACGTTAACACACAACGATCCCAGATGTTATTGAGGCACCAGCATAAAAGAAGAGAAATGGAACAAAGCAAACTTGGCATATGCTATTTTACTCTTTATTTATTTAGCCTACACTTCCAAATAGTCTAAAAGAAACATTTCTAGAAAGTTTTATATATATATATTGTAATTAATTTACTTTGATTTTTTTTTGGAGAACAATAGAACTGTGTTTTTTCTGGTGCTGTCTGTACAAAAAAAGACTACAATCAACAAATGGAAAAATAAACATGAAGTATTAGAAATCAGCAATACTTCTGTAACATTTACTGTGTACTAATGAAGAGGAATAACTGCCATGCCAATACAAATATTTTATTTTTCTTCTCCTGTGTTATTGGTCATTAAATTGTTGCAAAGACAGCACAATTTGTTGCTTGTCGTGTGTGTGTGTGTTTATAATCACTTTAAGGGTCAGAAGGGTTAGGTACTAGGTCAGCGATGGCTAATGTATGACATGCGTGTCAGAGGTGACATGCCAACACGTTTTTGCTGACACGCGTCATGGCGCCATTCGTGTCGCACTCTCAGGGGGTCCCATAGCAGATCTGCGACCGCGACAATTTTTACATTGTAAAGTCGTGACCGCAAGAATATTCCTGTCATTAAGTTGCGACTGCAACCATATTTTCATAGTATATTTGCGATTACGACAATATTCCTATCATAAAGTCGCAGCTGCAACAGTAGCAGTCTATTGTGACGAATTAGCTGATGAATTTGGATACACCGAGCTCAAAAGGTTGGCCATCACTGTCATGGCTTGAGAATAGGAAAATAGAAGGAGCGGCAGACATGAAAGTAGCCTTGATTTTCTTATGGTCCTTTATAAAGTGTACAAGCAAACCTTTTTAGAAATATAAACATTACAAAATGAATGGCCCTGTAAGAGAATGTCCTTATGTGCAGTCATGTGACTGGACATTGCTCTTATTAGATAATTGAAATTTTATTAGACTTCGTTGAAATTCTGAGGGTGGGGTTTTTGCTGCAACATCCTATCTCTGTGGTAAAGGGTAAGTTCACTAATATTTGTAAAAATGTTTGCTTGTCCACTTGACAAAGGGGCATGAGCTCAGCTCAAAATATATTGTGAGAATAAACGTATTTCTATGTCTCAAGCCAACTGTGCCTTGACAGAAGCACATGGAAGGCGAATGTGCGTGTGAACTGTACAGAGCGAAACCCTCATCTGGAGATGTTTGATCATAGACAGGGTTTACTTTCATCCCTACTGGGTCAGTAACACCTGGTGTTCATAACTGGAAACTTCTCATCTGGAGAGTTTGGAAATGGATAACTCTGGTCGGGGGCAAGAGGGTCTGCTATAATAAACTCCATGACAAAGGTGGAACTTGTATTGCCAAAGCAATTTATATCCAAACTATCCGGGTGAGAAGTATTTTGTTCTTGCTAAATCCTGTGTTATTATTATTTATATTCATGTTATCCTTCACTTCCCTCTATTTATATATATTTCATTTTATGCAGAGGATACAATGAATTTTTCATAATGTAGAAGATTGAGACAGGTATTAACTTGCTAAGCCAAAGGAGAGACCCTCCACAAAGTACAAAACATTCCTGGTTTCTGTCGGCGCTGTTTGCCTGCTTCTAGTTCCTATTGGGAGCGCTGCCAGCTGAGTAATGTTAGTGGTTATTCTGAATTCCCATGGGGTAGTTTACCCTGATGATACACATTTACTGTGGCTTGCACTGGTTCTTGCGTCTTTCATGCAAAGCAGATTACTACAAACTGATGGCCTCTTTCACTCTAGCAAACCAATACAATAAAGGCCTGACTACCTGCAAGTAAATACATCCTACTGTTATCTATGGCTTCCCTATTCACGCAATTATTTATCCCGTCTTGTAGATTATTTTCATTGCTTCTTTTCGCCAGTGACTATTTTAAATAAAATATCCTACAGCCGTGATGTAAAAGTTAACAATAGGGGAACCAGTGGCAAACATGCCGGTTGTGTAAATACCACAGCAATATTAGGCGCCAGTACCTTACCATTATAGTGATCATATGATTAATATCTGTGAACGTGCAAACAACCAAATGACCCCCTACTGAATATTTCCATTGGTTTTTGCTGACTGTGCTTCCCTGTTAATTTTTATAGATTTTATATATGCCATGGGTGGAATTGGAAGCAGTGTGATTCCAGAGTGAGGCTGCAGGATCTGATTAGGTATCATTTCCTGTTTATTTCCCTAGAATCATGTCTGACTTTATGTTAAAAACATACTGAGTATGTAAAACTGCAATTTCATGTATATGCTTTAAGCTAATACCTTCCTGGAGTGTAAGAACATTACAAGTTACGGGTACTAAATAACTAGGGGTTGGATGCAGATCCAGGGAATAACTCTGATTGACATATTTAGAGCTGGGAAGAATTTTTTCCCCTAATATGAGGATAATTAGCTCTTGCCTCATGGGTAGTTTTGTCTTCCTCTGGATCAAAATTGCAGGAAAATAGGCTGAACTGAATAGACTGGGTGACGTTTTTGGCCTTATAAACTATCATCTAAACTATGTAATGGTATTCTAATCATTTTTCCAAACATGCTAGAATACTAAAAAAAAGCAATATATCACAGATAAACTGCTGCCCATTCATTTGAATGGCAAGTGTAAAAGGAAATAGCTTTTATGCTCTTTGTGTTGTATATTTTTGAATATTAAACTACCTGTGACAGTTCTATATGAATAGGTTGTTGTGCAGTAAAAACACTAGTGTACCATTGCCTTTAGGCTAAAGCCCTACTATTCATACTGACAGCAACCCTCGTTAAATTATTTCCCTATGCATTTTACCACGAGAAAAAGTCATGTGACCTATTTTTTCATGATATAACACCCGGGTGAAACACATAATGGGAACCTAAATGTGAAATGTTTTAAATATATATTTGAAAGGTTATCTGATTACACTTATCTCTATCTAAAATCTCCTACTAGTTCCTTTCTTAGTGTAATCAGCAGATTTCCTCAGCTATGTGCACCAGCAGGGAGGCTGGAGGCAGCCAGAGTTTTCCCAGCAAATATTATACAATAAATTTATTGAATCAATATTATTAGTCAGACATTATGATTAATGATTAAAACGGACATGCAATGAAAGGTATAATTGAGGAAAAAAGAAAATGTTATCTTGGTTATTTCATATGTAAAGTTCAGGAAGATTAATAAGAAAAAGATCTGAGACATCAGTGCTTGGGGCGGTGCTTACCGACAACTGAATCTATCACACAGGCGAGGCTCGAACACCAATCACAGAAAAGTTTAGTACATGGCTACCAGCAGTTTTGGTTCTACCACCCTCACTCACTAAGTGTGGA
Source organism: Pipa carvalhoi (assembly GCA_021901965.1). NCBI lineage: Eukaryota > Metazoa > Chordata > Amphibia > Anura > Pipidae > Pipa > Pipa carvalhoi. The sequence goes on from JAKJJM010154141.1 coordinate 9,019, forward strand.
GAAAGTGTGTATGGTAAAGCTACGCATATGACTTAAAGGGAGGGAAGAAAAAGAGCTGTAAAGATAAACAAATAGCGTAAGAAGATTGGTCCCTTAGGGAGAATTAAGCAGGAAAAAACAAGAACCCACCCCTGAGCACTACCAGTGTCAGACTGGGAAGCAAGGGAAATTACTGGTGGGCCCCGGGCCTTGGAAGTATTGCCTGACACTGTAACACACCAGCTGCAACTACTTTTAAATTGCTAAACAAGGTGCTCCAAGACCCACGTCAGTGGGTAGCACTTTTTCCCCAGACTAGTCTTCTGTGTGACTTCACACACCATTGGCTGACTGGATATACAGCCTCCGCAGCTACTATTGCTGCTTTTCAATATTGTGGAGACTCTCAGAAAACTGCTTTGCTCTTCATGTCTTCCTTAGGACATCCTTTAGGACAGGTCACAGTAGCTCCCTCAGCTTAAAGATCATCTTTTGCCCCAGTTTACAGTGCTGCTGCCACCCCACGAGCAACTAACCTTGAGACACTGGCCCGGCTAGGCCCCCACTACAAGTTTTGATCAGGGTCCTGGTCTTCTAAAATTTGCCCTGTACACCAAAAAGGCTACAAAGAAACTGTTGTGAATATGTTTCTTTTAGACCCTTTTTTAAAAATCTCGGGAATGCAAGAAAAGTAAAATTCTTTTTCCTGATGACTAAGAGATAATGACTAAGAGACAGGTTGCATTCAACTGTATCCCTGTGAGATAGAAACTTGAAAAGTAACTTAGCAACTCTCTAAACATCTGCCAAACAAATGCTTATTGAATTATGAGCTTTGTTAAAGTTCATAAAGTCCCTAAGGGGGTAAATAACCCACATTTGCTTTGCCGACGGTGTTTTATCCCCGCTTTCATAATAAACACCTTTAGAGTGGAGAGGCATCTCTCTTTGACTTGTTATATAGTGGGTTTTTTTCTTGTTTGTGATAACTATACATTACACATGTTGCATAATAACTATAGGATCTGCTAGACTTTCACTTGATGCCACAAAAGTCTTCAGTAAACACAGGTATCATTTTGCTGCAAAACACTTTCTCCACATGCTGCAACTCTATTACCTGAAACCTATATACATCAGTCTATTCAACCTTTTAAGCGTCCTTTGTAATATTAAAAAGTAGAACAATTCTTTTCTGGCTCATTATTGTTACAGCTTTCTCTCTCATGTGACTGCATGTGGCAATTATATACAAGACCCTTGGCCTCTATCACCTATTTCTTGATAACTCCCCACTTCCTTTCCTCTGATACTCTCTCTTTCTAATATTAGATGATTTCCAACATCCCTGTTGGTCACCATTTTATTTGCCTTCTGCTTTGGCCTGACAATGAAGACCAAGGGGGTTATTGGCTAAAGTGCGAATAGTCATAAAGGAGTGAATTTGCCACTTCCCCATATTCACTGCTTCCCCATATTCTGCAATGTGACGAATTTGCCAGCTGACGGTCACATACTACACAATAGGTGACTACTGATGTGGTTGCGACTTTACTATGGGAATATTGTCGTAGTCACGGATTTTCTATGGGAGTTCACTGTCTAGTCAATAAGAAGTAGAGAATCAGGGCATAGCCACTCGAAGTGATGTGAATTCACTTACAGTCGAATTCTCACTTTAGCCAATATCCCCCCAACTCTCAATTCTCAACTTCTCTACAGTTCAATTTCTTTTCTCTGAAAACCCACCTCTCTACATTTCCAGCTTACTACCCAAATCCACAACCCGAAATATAGTAAACCACACATTTCATTGACTGTTTCAAAAATTCTTAATCCTTACTGCCACTTCTATTCTTAATCATATCTGTCTTATACCCTCATAATGCTATTCTATTATATAATAAGTCCACCCCAAGCATGGCACACCTTGCAAACAAGTTACCTCCATAGATAGTAAGGTGATTTAAAGTTACTCATGACTGAGTGCATCTAATGCACTGCACCACCAATGCTATACCGGTACAGACAAGGATTAGAAGGTAGGGATAGTCACATAACAAGCCAGAATCAGGACCAAGAAAGACAATATCATAGTACCGGTAGGGGAGAACACAAATGGCAAAGTCTGGATTATTCAAAGCTTAGATCTGAAAACTATTAAACCTGATGAAAAATTCCTAAATCACCCTCTTATTCAGACACCAAAATGTTCTGGTAAGGGAGTGGTTTCCAGGAGTGGCCATTTATAAAGTTAGCCGTTCTCCTATTGGTCAGCATAGTGCTGCTGCATTAACCCTTGCCATAATTGTACAAATTTGCTGTAATTCCTGACACTTGCTAAACAGCCTTCACTAACCTTATCTCTATCCTCCAACCCAAAATGCTGCTTTCAATTTTTAACACTCATCTACTGTATCTCCACTGTTATCTATTCTCACATCGCTGCACTTCTGATACTCTCTTGTTTAAGCACCTGCCCTCTTGACCCAGCTCTATCACACCCTATCTGTACTCTTTACCTCACATTGTTAGCAACTATGACTCATCTCTTTAATCTCTCACTCTCAACTGTGATCTTCCTACCTACTTAAAAAATGCACTAATTACATCATTACTAAAGAAACCTAACCTCAATCCAAACTTGATCTCTAACTACCAGTGTACTTCTTAACTCTGCCTCTAAATTCTTAAAGCTCCTGTTGTACATTTGTCTTGCTGAGTTTCTGGAATATCATTTGCTTCTAGATCTCCTCTAATCTTTCTTCCCTTCCCAAAACCCCTTCTAATATTTCTTCCTTTCCCAAAACCCCCTTTAATCCATTTTCCTTTCCCAAAACATTGCCCCCACCTTAAGCAAACTCTACTTCCACCTTAAGCTTTAACATTTGTTAAATCTGGAACTAGTACCAACTTGTACAAACTCACAGAAGTTCTATAAAAAATGGTACTTCTTGGTGTGTACAAGGAACTTATTTTTATTGCAGAATAAAACTGACACACATTTTGGGTCTTTCCACCATTATCAAAATAGATAATATATAGAATAAATGACCTCTACTGATGGAATATGTAGTGCAATCAAAGGTGTAAACTAAACAATTCTATGAGAAACTATAGACCCAAGTTAGAATTCCACATTTAAACGAACAGCTAACAGCTTCCTTTGTTAAAATTTTCACTCAACATCATAAATGTAATCATCTCCTTGTCATTAAACAGAACATAATAATAAATTCTATTGTTTGTAATGTTTTTTAGCTATTACAAAATGCAAACAGGAAGATATTTTGATTTGCACACCACTTTCTCAAAGTGTTTTGTGTTTGCAGTAGCTGTTTATATAACCTTTCACATCCATTGTATGCAGTTTTAATAATACAATATTCAAACTATTGTCCTGTGATGACAGAAGGGCAAAGCTCTGCACTTTAGAGCTTTATTGGTTAATACAAAACACCTAGATGATTTTTCTGGATCAGCTATGGATGGATTACAATTTGTTATAAAATGTTTCATTTGTACATCTACAATTACATTATCCAAGGTGACATGATGACTGAACCTCCCCTTTAATCTTCTTAAGCCTCGATTTGTAGAAACGCCTGTACTAATGATGTACCATATTAAGGAAAAAATTACTGAACCCCTCAAATGCCAAAAGGGGGCTCTCCCTTTAGTTCATCCTTTGTTAGTCAAGATACAAATATCCAAAAAAGCCACACATTTCAGGTAACAATAGCACTTGAAGAAAGTTTGTTACCCTGCAAATTATTCTTTTTAGGTGATGGGCGTCTTTAATAACATAGAAAAAGCTCTGATTTTCCCTATAGGCATGAGAGGCCTATATGAAGAACAGATGAAGTGTTGTTTCTTTCTTTCCCAGGATCATAGGCAGGGGGAATCAGGTGGATAAATTCTAAATAAGAAGAATTTTTAGGGCCTCATTAATTAAAGTCCAAATAGTCCAAAGTGTATGACTCTGAATTCACATCTATTCATCACTTTTCCAAGTTTGCTTATTTTGCACAATCTGTGATGTGGCGAACACACAGTGGCGTAGCATGGGGGGGGCGGTCCGCCCCGGGCGGCACGCCCCGCGGGGCGGCATTTTGCCTTTGCCTGCAAAGGCGGCCGCCCCCTGCGCTCGTCCCCGCCCCTGCCCGCAT
>JAKJJM010154249.1:0-10531 GCA_021901965.1 Pipa carvalhoi
TGGCAGGAGGACAGGCAGGCAGAGGAGGGATGGCAGGAGGGCAGCAAGGGGAGGGAGGGGAGGAATGGTAGGAGGGCAGGCAGGCAGAGGAGGGATGGCAGGAGGGCAGCAAGAGGAGGGGTGGTATATTTTAGCACACCATTTGGTTCAGAATTTTTTTTCATTTTCCTCCTTAAAATCCTAGGTGGGTCTTATGGTCAGGTGCGTCTTATGGAGCGAAAAATACAGTAATATGTGGAAAAAGATTTATAACCTCATTCATACAATCACAAAACAAAATTTACCTACCAGACCCAAAATTGCACTATTCCATATGTTCCCAAACAAAATGCCAAAAAAAGTCAAATTAATTGCAATACATATCTTCCTGATAACACTTTTTATAGCTAAACACTGGAGGTCTCTCAGAATCCCATCTTTAACTACAATCCTTGTTCACCTCAAAAGAGACATCGAGTATGAAAAGACCACAGCTTTGCAACTTAAATTAGCTTCAAAAATCTGGGACAAATGGAAACTATGGTTCTCTTATGTAACTGAACCTATCTATTCAATATCACCTGCTATAAACACCTACTTTGTGAGACCATTTAAAACATGTTAACCTATAATTTAAACTTTCATTGTTATCCAAATATGTGTTCGGACCCCTGTACATAATTGTTTCTCTTTCCATTTTTCTATTTTTCATTATGTATTATTCAGACATGTAACACAAAAACTGTTTATGCATGGTTAATTCTGTTTATTTTCAATAAAAAGAAAGTGAATATGAAATCAAAGACAGTGATAGGACTGCAGTCAGTATATTTGCAGTGACTGTGATCATTTAAGCAGTTTGGAAGTTAATGGAAACACCCATAAAAATCAATATGAGAAACAGACTCATTCAGTAAGAGCTGACAATGCACTGAAGAATTGATTTTTTTCCCACTCAGATCTCAGAAGTAGTGAAACCTTATTTAGTAAAGATTTAGGGCCTTATTGACTAAAAGCCAAATAGTCACATAAGGCTCTAAATTTGCATCCCTTCACCACTTCCCCATGTTCGCTTATTGGCCAAATTCTGCGATGTGGCAAATACGTGACCAATTCAGGTGACCTTAGTGATCTTACGGAGCATTTCACATCACTTTGTGTGTGCACAGGTACTACTACTATTGTCTAAGTGGCGGAGTTTGCAGTAGCACAACAATACTAGTCAGATGTATTATGGTCTAATAAGCCAACGGTATAAACAAAATGACTGATTTGTTCTATATGTTAACCATCAATAAAGATGCATAAATAGGAGAATTCATCAACAGAGGCAATCTTAAAGGAGGTCTAGTAACCCATAGCAACCAGCTGTTAGCATTCTCTGGTACAGGGAAACTATTATTATGAAAGTCAGCTTTTGATTCATTGCTATGAGTTACTAGACCTATGTTAATGATTGTTCGGGCTGATCAATTCCCTTGTTAGTTTTATTCTTCTTGGTTCGAATAGCATTATTATCATATGATTATGAAAATGCTTTATCACAGTATTTGCGTTACACTTTAAACTATAAAAAAAAAATTGAGGGCCATATTTGTAAAAACGTCACATAGGCCAAGACCTAAGAATTGTTGGAGGTTTTTTATATCCGCTATAATAAGTAATCACAATTTGTTTTTCCTGAAGAAATATGACTGAAGCATTATAGGAACTTAAGAGCTAATTTGTAAGCTAAAGAGTTGGTATTCTGTGGAGCAATGGCGGACTAGGGCAACAAATAAGGCAAATCAATGTCTGTCAAGGTTTGTTCAATCTGCAATTCTTGCCATAATGTAGAAAAGGTGGTTACTTTGCAATAAGCATAAAATAAGTGTAAGGGAGACACTAGAAGGGAGCATGTGAGAAGCTGTGTGGGATACCACAGAGACAAATGGAGACATCTGCATATTTCTGGAAGTGAAGAAACCCAAATGATTGTCTCAGTTGGTCTATTTGTTTTTCATGCCAAAATATAAAAGTCGATTGGATACCTTGTTCAACTGATGGCTTATTTGCTATTTCCTTCTTGCCCAGTATGTTTATTTAAAGACAATATTTAAATAATCATGTTTCATTTTGACATATTGAAAAACATCATTGTACTGTTTTTTTGAATGTAGATGATCAAGCAGAATGGCATCCCTTTCTCAGAACGCACACACTATGTGATTGACACAATTTGTAAAAGTCTCCTCAGTGCTGGAAAAGAAGCTGCTGAACTAAATGCGAATAAGAGTTAAACTCAAAATAATATTTAAACTTACATTAGATTGTAAAGATACACTAAGGGCGAAATTTAATAAACTCGAAAAGACTCGATTTCATCTTTTCGAGTTTATTATGGTAAGAAATCCCGTGAGATTTCACCGCGAGATGATCCCGCCGGTTTCTTGCGCGAGTTTTGGTTTCCAATTTTTCGGATTGGATTGTTCAATGGAAAGGTAGCCGGATGGCGTGTTACCCCCACTCACTTTCCATCAAAAAATCCAATCCGAAAAATCGGAAACCAAAGCTCGCGCAAGAAACCCGCGGGATCATCTCGCTGTGAAATCTTGTGGGAATAAATTCGAAAAGACTCGAATTCCTTCTTTTCGCCCTAAATGTTATCTTCCAGCCAACTGTGCCTACAAGGCAGAAAACAAAGCGCAACTTGAATAAAACAAGCAACTGCCTTTTGTACTGACTGGTCCTTCCATAAGCCCATTGCTCTAAGCAGGAACTGTCATGGATGGAATGTGTGATGTCATCTGCACCCCCACGCCCTTTCCTGAGCAAAGATGCCATGTTACCTCCTGGGTAGCTCTACCTACAAGCAAAGTACAATTAGAATAAAAAGAAACCACCTTATCACTTGTCCCTAACTGACTGAGGTCTTGTGGCTACGTTAAAAAAGCACTATAGTCAGAAATTTTCTAATGATATGTTGATATATGCATGCAGACTTACCTTTTTGCTATAGTATCACAGTAATTTAACAGATCCGGAGCTCACGAGTAAACATCAAGGGCGAAACTTATTAAAATCGGAAAAGCCAATATTGCAAGATCGAAAACGTGCTGTTTTTGTGAAAAAATGCATCCAAAAATTTTTGTAAAATTGGACTGTAATTGCAAAAATACCATCCGATATCGGCAATTCAAATATCGAAAAATTTCGCCACCAATTTTTTTCCAATTGCTGTAAAATCGGACTGTAATCATGAAAATACCATCCGATATCACGATATCGGTAATTTTCGGCGATACTTATTGAAATCGGGAAATTGATTAAAATTTTTTTTTTCAATTGTAATAAATTTTGCCCCAAATCTGCCTGAGTGGAGCCCTCAGTGTATGACATATAACATCACAATGTACCCGCCCCCACTTCTCAGTTTCACCAAAACGCCCACTGACAGCGCAAGCACAGATCTAAAGAAATCTCTGTAGCAGTAGATCCTTCAGTCTTGATGTCCTGGTTAGTCATGTGAACATAACCATGTAGTTTATGGCATTACTACCATTTACAATTTTCTACAAAATTTAGACCCTCACAGACAGGGAGAAGAGCTAGTGAAAGTGATCATATTGTTTGTGTAATTTTCCTTCCTGAGCTGAATGCATAGCATATTAGAATCTGATATGTGTATAGTGGAAGTGGTCACGGCCGTTCCTAGCTTAAATTGCTGTACGGGCGAGAGCCTACAGCTTGCGCTCCCCGCCCGGCATTTTGTGAGAGCTGGGGGGGGGTGGGGGGGTGCTAGCGGTTGGTAGCTTTAGCGTCACCCCCGCTCGGCGCCCCCTTCTGCTCGGAGACCCGTGCGAGCGGGGAGGGGTGCTAGCGGTTGGTAGCTATAGCGCCCCCCCCTCGGCGCCCCCCTCTGCTCGGCGCCCCGTGTGGTTTGCCGCCCTGCCCACCCCTAGGAATGACCCTGGAAGTGATAAAACCTATCTATAACAGTTTGGTGAATTTTCCCACTATCATAAGAGGAATTTTCCTTATGGAATGCCAATCCCCAAGGCTCTTATGTTTTCTGTAGCAGGGAGAGTGGTCAGTTGGAAAACACATAGGATACTTAGGAAGTGCTGCCTTGAACTTATAAAGACTTCAAAAGTTGTATGTGAAGTCATTAAAAATTGTGACGAATTAGGGGAGGGCTAATGGCAGGGGTCCTACTATCTGACTATATTGTGCTAGAGATGACATCCAAAGCTATTTACTTCTTTGCTATGGGAATCCTCTGTTTAGTGAATACAGTGTAGAAAATTTGTGACTATTGGAGCTTAAAGATCCAGGGGGTTATTCATCAACAGGGGCAATTGTTTACAGAGGTCTAGTAACCCTTAACAACCAATTAGCAGTCAGCATTTTCTGGTATAAAAAAGCAAGAATAATAAAAAAACAACTTCTGACTGGTTGCTATAGGTCAGCAATCTTTGAACTGGAAGGAGCCATTTCGCTCCCTCCTCCACCGGCGAAAAAGTTTTGTGGAGCCACAAAGGGGGAGGAGCTCACGCTCCTGATCACGTGACCTGCTGATGTCTAATCAGAAGAAGTGTCAGAGGTCACGGGCAGGGCTAGGGAGATGCACTCCGAGCCACAACAAGGCAGCTGAAGAGCCTCAGTTTGCCGAACCCTGCTGTAGTTTACTAGACCTCCAGAAAGATTGCCCATGTTAATTAATTCCCCTGCCAAAGTGAATTTAATTCAACAATTAATTTCTTACTTTGATGAATAAGCCCCAGAATGTGCAACCAAATGCATTAAATACAAATTTACATTTTCTAGAAATAATGCAAAATTGATTAAAGCATAGCAAGGCTATGCTAGACAAATGTCTTGGGACACTTCCCCATTTTCTGACTGCTCAAACCTTCTGACAAAGGCAACTTTTAGCCTATGTCATATAATGGGTTGCAGTTGCAGTGAAGTTGAAAGCTGAGGTGGTATAGGCAGCTTGTAGCATTACCCTAAGGAGCATATTTATCAAACTGAGAAGTGTTTGAAATTTTGTTTTTGCCATCTTTGCTCATTTAAATTTTAAAGGACCAGCAACACTATCAAAAAAACTTCACTGAAATCCAACATAGTACTTATAAAAATGATGTCGTTCAAGATGAGTTGCTGATTTGTATTGCTTTGTGTTGCCTCTCTGCTGGTTACAGCCATTTGTTATTCGTTACATAAACAATCTCTTGCCTAGTACCATTGTTCTCTATGGAACTTTAGATAATTCATATTCATAAAGACAGAACAATTTATAAAAAAAAATGGTTGCAATTTCTAGAGACAGAGAGAGGACACAAAGCTCTAAAAATGAAGAATGAATGATTCATCCATGTATATGAATGCGGAAAATAAATAGCAAAATAAAGATTTTTTACAATCATTACATAACAGCCATGCGATTTCAAGTAGCAATTTCCTTTTTCTCGTGTTACTGATGCTTTAAACATACAGAGGCATTTTTAATGCTATAAATAAGCATATATATTTACATTAAAATGATCGTATGACATATATGTATTTTCCTTTTGTCCCCTCCATGCTCAGTTTCCCTTATCTCCCATCAGAATACCGGTCTAGGAATGTACAGTAAATGGAGTGATATGATCTGTCTAGTTCCCCTGGCTACACTGTATAACTCCTTCTAGATCCACAATGAAAACTGACATTACTGAAGACAGACAATTCTTTGTTGCAAGGAAATTTCCATTTCATATGTTTGTTTAATATTAAATATTTCGCATTCAGGGCTTTTATTAAACACCCCTTTCATTTGCAAAGAGAAAAATACTAATGAACGTACACGCCCCACTCTTCATGTTTAATTTTCCTTGTCTCATTTTTTTTCTAAAAGGTGTAATTTATAGCCTATAATGTGCGGCTTCAAGCTGCTAAGTGTCAGCATGAAGAATGTGTACACAGCATCACAGATCTGGAAAAAACAGACTATTTAACAGCTGCTGTGCATCCACCAGAAAGATAGGATTTGTGTAGGAGACCCTAAAACACATTTATTATTTCCATTCAACTAATCTTAGCCTAACTGTTTTTCTCTGATTAGTCTCACAATCTTACATCTTTGTACAAATCTACAGGAAATATTAAGGCTTTACTCCTTAGCTTTCAATTTCAAAACCAGTTGTATGGTGAGATATACATCAATAGTATTATCCTTTTCAAAGCAAAAGCACAGACCGAGTTCTGTTACATTGTCAAAATCATGGCTGGAAACTTAAAAAAAAGAACCAGCAGTATAAAATGACTTAACATTTTGTTAATCCTATATAATTGTGGTGAATTACAATATATCACTTGTGCTTTTGAGTATTGCTCCCAGTCTCTACTCTTTGATAATCCTATATAGTTCTTTCTTTATCGAAAGGGTTTTTAAACATCTGGATTCCAATAAAGCTAATGAGCTAAGGGAGGAAGGGATTTAGAAATTACTATGGTAACATGGAAACATACCCCTTTGTCGCATATGCCATCAAAACATATCTTAAAGGACCAGTAATTTATAAATTGGTGTTACTTTAGTACTTTATGAATATATATTATCTATGGACCCACAGAAAACAGTGGGACATAGTGGGTGGTAGAGCTGGATTTCTAAAAACAACTGAAGCCCCCTACTGAACCGCTGCTGGCAAATCACCAGGCTAGATGATTCAAAACTGATTCAGGCATGGTTGGCAATCTGGAACTGGATCCTCATCACTGAAAAGTGTGATGATTTTCATCAATATTTTTTTCGAAAATAATCTTTTTATATTTTATTTCGACCCCCAAATCAATAAGTGCAGTTAACAAAAGATAACCAGAAAACGAGGTTAATAGCGGCAAAACAATGAGAAATTGGCTGAACAGGTTGAAAGGACTTTTATATATTTCCTTCTTAGCATCTGTGTTGTAGAGGCTTTTACACAGGTGAGAGGCACTTGTGAGAAACAATTGACTAATGAGCAAACAACTGCCTTACGTTTGTTCTTCACCAGTGAATCTTAAATATAAATAGCACATTTCCTTATAAAACTATTATGAAATCATTTAGGGGTGAAAAATCAAGCTGTGAATCTCAAGGACCACTGTAAAGATGGGAGACCAGAGAGCATTCCAAAGAAGCTAGAGATATAGTAATACAAATACAAGAAGGATAAGGGTATTAAACAATACTCAAGTATTTGCATTTCTAAGTGGGCACTCTTAGGGCTTGAAGGCCACATCTAACCAGACAAATGCTGTCTAAAAACGTTGCCCATCAAATATATTTCCAAAAACATGGGGATGTGTGACAGAAGCCACAGGGAGCAAGCAATTATGTTGAAAGAGCTAGAGTTCAGCAAAGTGGCTTAGTGAGAACAGAAATACAGGTAGGCAACAGGATACAAAGTGTCATGAATAATGCAATGCATTCAAAACTACATACACATATATAGCGAGGATAACTTATCTAATATGGCTGTGGCCTTAGGTTCGCCATCCCCAAAAACCAGGTGGGAAAGTAAAAAAATGGTGTTTGTGACCAGTTTTTTTCTTTAAAAACAATTGTATAGCAGTCCTATTAAAATATCTGTAGATCTTCAGTGAAAGCCTTAGTCTAGATGCTGGTTTTCCTTATCCGAGAGCTAGATGCCCACCACACTCTCTTGGCACTACCCCTTCATTAAGTTTTACTTGGAAGATCTAGCTGCTGGCCTAAACTAACTCTTGCACAATTACTGCACCTATTAACAAAAGATGCCCTGCCAAGCTTACTAATAGTATGAATATTACCATCTGAAATAGTAATTAGAACGTCCACAAAATTTGTTAGTATAGGAGGTTACACTAGTAAATATTATAGTTGGATGTTTAACATTGGTTTCAATAATCATTTGGTCAAACAGCTGTTTAGATAAGAATATCATCCACAAATCTTTTATAGACTCTTGCTACTTGTGAAACAGACCATGTTCATTTAAGCCTTAAAGTGCCCATGTGGCCTATTATATGTAGATCAAACAAGCAGACCCATAAAAATTAGGATTAGTGAACACAAAGGCAATATTAGAAATAAAAGCAATACCTCAGTGACTAGACATTTCATTACCTTTAGACACAATATAAGCCAGTTAAGATGGAGAGTGTTGGAAAAAATTGCTATGCCTATGAGAGGAGGTAAATAACAGGAAAGAACTTTTATTACAAAGAGAGAATTTGTGGATAAGGAAACTGAATACTGTGACATCTAATGGTTTAAATGAACATATTAGTTTCAAAAATTATTTGTAAATATCTCTTTTTTGTTTTTCTCCATACTTGCCTTTAAGAGCCCTTAAGATATGTGCCTTTAAGAACCGTGCCTTTAAGCACCTTTAAAAACTGTGACTTTAAGAACCCTTATGAACCATACCTTTAAGAACTTTTAAATACCTCTATGAAGTTTTAATAATTTTTTAAACATTTATTGAAGAATCTTTAACAACTATTGCTCTAATATATTTTGCAGAAATTTTTATTAAGACACAGAGCTCCTACCGTGCAGTTCAAGATATTTGTGAGTAAAAGTTCACAGTGCTTAATCGAATACTATAGGAGACTATGCAAGTGGTTACACACTCCATAAGATAGGCTTCCTGGGAAGCAGTTTCTTGATTATTTTTGAATGTATTTTCCATGTATTTAAAATGTATAGGGTCCAATAACCCAACTATAAACAACAGACCTTTTTATGATACTGTATTTTTTTATGTATGTATCACTTTATATTCACAATATGGTGGAATGTCTTTTAATGATGTATCACATTGATTTTTAACCATTGTAATGGTACTTTGATAATATTACTAATTGTATATATGCAAATGTGAAATTAGTATGCTAATTGTATTGACCAACCTGTTCACATGACCACTGAATGAGGTGTGGTTTTCTCTTTATTAAGATGTTTCGCTAGTTTGTTTGTACACTTGACAAAGGGCACCTGCCGAAACATGTTGTGTGTAATTATTTACCCAATAAAGGGTTTGCAGTGACTGCTGTTTTTGGAGCCATCAGATCATCAAATCATCAAATCATGAGTGCACCCCACAACTGAACAATTTGAGTCCACAGGCATCCTTGTCCCCTGGTACACTTAAATCAGATTCTCATAATGAAGTATTTACAGCTCAAGGTTGTGTCAGAATTAAGGTAAGGAATAGGGAAATGTATGAAGTCTAGCCTCTACAAATGTCCTAGGGACAGAAACCCAAATGTTTCCAAAATTCACTGATGCTGTTTTGTGACCAAGGCCTTCTGCTGTTGAAAGGCAATGACACCAGAGCAATCCCAAAAATCAAAGCAAAAGATGCAGCAACATGACCAGTTACAAAGGGCTGAGATCAGGACAGGCAAAATAATATAATTTTATAATATATAATATATTTTTTCAGACTAAGGTTTTTTTTAATGTGAGTACCCCTTTAAAATAATATACAATGCCAATAACATTAGAATTTTGACGTTTCTGGGATAAACAAATGAAATAAAAAAACAAATAACGCAATGCTTATGTTTAATAACTTATTACCACGTTCTTATTTCTTGATAAAGAATGCTAAAACAAGTTGAATCGGAAGAGAAAATATATCCTTTGTGAGTGTTGCCATGACCCCAATGTAACCCCGAAATCTGTGAAAGCTTACATTGGCAGCTTATCTGAAATTAAATTCATTTGAAAACATATATATAAGACATCATAGCCATACACAGCCAAAAGAAACAGGAACTGCAATGAGACAGATTTACTGTTGTTTTAAAATGTATTAAAGGGATGCTGTCACCCGAAATAACTCAGTTCATAGTACAACGTCAAATACAATTCATCATTTATGTTAATGTGACTGTAACGATTTCTTTAATTATTAAATGCAGACATAGAGAAGAGACATCAGGCAATTTTTAATTATATATTATAGCTGATGGTCCTGTGTGTAGCTATGTTAAACATAGGTTACACTGGGACTTTAACCCATGCAGTATGTTGGCCTGATAGCCTTGTTACTTATAATCAGGGCTTTTTTTGTCCGGAAATATTTCCCGGAACTGTAGGTAGTCGAGCTTCTGGTGTCCGAGCGGGGGGGAGGTGTGCTGTTGGAGCTTCTGGTGTCCGAGCGGTGGGGGGGGTGCTGCCGGAACTGTTGGTGGCCGGCAGATTTTCAGGAATGCCACCATATTTTCAGGAATGCCACCATAATGCCACCATACGCAGTTCCGGCCCGTTCCCCCACAAAAAAAATTCCTGCTACAATTCGAGTCGTGTCGCCAAAAGTCACAAATTCACTTCTCATTACTGACTAAACAAGCAGATAGCGGCGATCGCTGTTGGATGCGTAGTTAGCCAGATATAAGTAGGATGCGAAGTGAGGCAAATTCCCCCAGTGAATTGTAGTGACATCACCCTTACACTATCCCACTAACCTCTTCTGTGAATACAGTATCTGTTTCTGTCACCTTGTCCCTAGGTCATGTCACTTAATCACAGTTGCCATTATCACTTTCGAATGAA